>JAFIRS010002377.1:0-222131 GCA_018342105.1 Gonioctena quinquepunctata
AGTTAACTTCCTCTTTTTAGAAACAGGTGAGTGAGTGATAATCCTATGTATCTGAAGGAAGAAGTATAACCAAAACAGAAATAATCGCATTTCTCAACTAGATACGAACGTTCCGCTCAACTATAATAATGCAATTGTACGAATTTCTGTTTTTTTTTTCAGATGCGAGTGCAGGAGATGTTGGTCTCGCTCTGACACAGGTATCAATGTTGGGAGGTTCCATCCAGTGGGGTCTTCGACAATGGTCAGAAATGGAGAATTATATGACTTCTGTGGAGAGAGTCTTAGAATACACCGAGATTCCATCGGAAAAAGAGGGAGGTAATAAACTCGGAAACTGGCCAGCCAAGGGTGCCGTCAAATTCGAAGATGTCTCTCTCACCTACGACAATGAAATTGTACTGAAAAATTTGACATTTGAAGTCAAGTCAAAACAAAGAATCGGCATAGTTGGAAGAACCGGAGCAGGCAAGTCATCTCTGATTTCATCAATTTTCCGGTTATATGACGTACAAGGAAAAATACTGATCGATGGAGTTGATACACGAACGTTATCTTTGAAATTCCTTAGGGAGAAGGTTGCTATAATTCCGCAAGATCCAGTCCTATTCTCCGGAACAGCACGCACTAATCTTGATCCTTACGGAGAATTCAGAGATAAAGATTTGTGGACTATCTTAGAGAAGGTGGGCTTGAAGGTTTTGGTTTCGAACCTAGAGTCGAGGATAAACGCGTCAAATTTCAGTTCTGGTCAAAAGCAGCTTTTTTGTTTGGCCAGAGCACTTTTACGCAAAAGCAAAATTCTCATCCTAGATGAGGCAACTGCGAATATGGACCACGAAACAGATGTAATGCTACACAATATCATAACAAAACATTTTGAGGATTGTACAATATTCACGATCGCCCACAGACTGCATTCCATCCTGGAATGTGATAGAGTGATGGTTCTGGACAGAAGTGCAATCAAAGAATTCGATGATCCACTTAATCTTTTGAAAAACGAGAATGGATATTTCTATAAAATGGTCAAACAAGCAGGATTACTCAATTATCTGAGTTAGTGTGGAAATGAATTGAACATTTGATACTTCGGATGGATGTGTTGGGCACGTGTGTGGTAATAATGAAACATATTTTCCAATCTAATTGTTTCAAATATTCCTTGATAAACTTTGCATTGCTATGTAGACCAATCAATAGAGATTTTTTCGTAACAAAAATACTACCAGGAAACCGACTGCACCATCAAACGAAAAAGGTTCGTTTTATATCCAGTTATGTTTCCTACTCGCAAGTGTCATTACTAAATTTGTAATAAACATTTGAATGAAAAAAATCTTATTTTGTTTTTTTTACTTGTAACATGAAAACTAATGAGGCAATCTAGATGCCTTCAATGAAAGTTGTAGAGAATAAAAATGCCCAGAAAATGAGCCTTAACACGACTCGATCTGATAATCAATAACGGAAAACCTGAAAAAAATGTATGGTGAAAAATTCAATCTACATTTTAATGAGAACAATTTTCCTTTGGAACAATTATTGATAGATATAGAGAACGTCGTTGGTAATTTGAATGATAAAGTCCCCAGAATTGATGAAATAGTGAAAAATATATCGATATTATCACTGATCACCTAAATAGCCTCACCATGTATGAAAAAATTACCGTTTTATAAGGAAGAAGTAGAACACAAAGGCAAAAAAATTGTCCTTATAAAAAAACAAGAATATCTCTTGGAAGCTTTCAATTCATTCCGAGATCTCGAAAATTATGAGCTTGTTACGGAAGATCCTCCTCATAGTGTTCTATCCAACAAAAAATAATTGATTGATACATCACATAGGATACTATCTCCAGTGAGAAAGAAATACAATGTTCATTATGTAATAACGGCTTCACAAATATGTATCTGTTACCAAAAAATTTATGAAGATTGTTCCTTTGGGACTGTAATTGGGGCGGGATTCGATGGAGTGCCCCTTTTTTCAACTACATCTACTAGTAGATCCGTTGTAATATTTGTGAAAAGTGACTACATTTGAAGAGATTATTTAATTTTCAGGGATAAATCAGATTTTGCTTCGTAGGATATCTGACTCTTTCAAAGTACATTTTAAATCATACTTTCTGAAAAGACAGTAACTGCACGAAAAATTCATTTGAAGTTCTTGAAGATCTCCGAAATCTGATTTATCCATGAAAATTAAATAATCTCTTCGAATGTAGTGTCTTTTTTCACAAATATTACAACGGATCTACTAGTACATGTAGTTGAAAAAAGGGGTACTTCATCGAATCCCGCACCAATTACAGTCCCGAACCAATTAATGTGTTCGATAGTCTCAGTGTTGTGGCTTTTTATGGCTTTTTGAATAATTGCCCGCATTAAAACCGCACTTTGACAGACGTCACTTCATTTTATCTTTCATAGTAATCAAAAACAGTGTTACCTGCTATCAAAACAGTGCTGCCTGCTCAATCAATAGTGGTGGGTATCTACTGAAATATTGAAGTCCCTATAATTCTCCCCCACTATTGAAACTAATGAAAATATGACAACAAACCAATATTGAAGTTTCATGAAAATATATGGTCGTAATTCAGACCTCACTTTGTACGTTTAAAATGTAATTATTGAGATGTTCAGAGTGATGACGAATCTGTTCTGAACGTCTCAATGGCTGACGTTGCACTGAAGGTAGTTCTGCTGGAATAATTGATGTTTGATGAAGTTCAGGTGGCTCAGGCTCAGAACGCGTTGGAACTTTGGGTGAAGGTAACAGAAGATTCTGTAGCTCTGGCTGTGGAGGCAACAAAACATTTCGTAACTCCGGAAGGTTCACTTGTTGATTCCTGTCGTCGTGTTCATGGGTATCTTCTTCAGTTGGCTTGGTGTCAGGTGCAAATGATACTGATTTCTGAATAGCTCTGATGATCTATATGACGTTTATAAATATAGCCATTATCAAGCTTTATCAGATAAGGCAAATAACCAAATTTCTTCGGAACTACGCCAAAGTGACAAATCGGCCTGTTGTTTATATAATATCGAGATTGTATTCGATCTCCAACTTTGAATGAACGTAAACCTACAACTGGTCGAGAGGTATGTTGCTGCCTATGGAGTGGCTTGATTGCATCCAACCTGATGCGGATGCTTCTTTTTAGGTACAATTCTGTAGGGGTTTTTTCTTCCGCAAACGGTGTTGCTCTGTAGATTTGCATAATCTCTTGCAGTTTTTGCTGAAGTGTATGTGGTCCATTCTCCATAGCCTTCAATCGACATTTGAGATTACGTACATTCCGTTTCACAAGTCCATTAGTTTGCAGGTGTCCTGGTGCAGAAAACTTTCGGAAAATTCCATTTGAAAAACACTACTTCTTGAAAATTTCACTTCAGAAGATCGCGGCGTTGTCCGATACCAAGACTCTAGGGAATCCATGTATTGAGAAGATATTTTCGAGTGGTTCGATGGTTTCTATGCTTGTAGGTGCTATATTTGAAACACGAACTTCAACCCATTTCGATTCTGCATCTACTAAGATCAGCAAATGTTTTCCTTCGTACGGACCTGCATAATCCATGTGGACATGATCCCAATTATTTTCAGGTTTCTCCCACGGATGTATTGGTGCTTTATGCGGACTTGATCTGATGACAGCACAAGTTTCACATGATTTTGGAAGATCCTCAATTGCACGATCGATACATGACCACGTGCAATATCTTCGTGCTAATTGTTTCATTTTTGTTCTACCCATATGTGTGCTATGTAGTTCCTTCAATACAAATTGTAGAAGACAGCGAGGAATAACTACTCTTTGCCCATTGAATAATACACCACTGTCGAGTGAATAATATTGATTCTCACAATTGCTATTGGAGAATAAGACATTCTTGAGTTTGGAGAGTTCGGGATCCTTGTCTGTTTCTTGAACAATGATCTCCGTAGTGACGGTCGTGGAAGGAATTTGAAAAACTGAACTTGAGCAGATATCGAAAACTTCTTGATTTATGAAGATATCAATGGTGCTTCCGACAAACAATTAACATTAGTGTTATCAGAACCTTTCTTGAATTTGGTATCATAATCAAATCCTGATAGGAGTGGGGCATATCGAACAAGACGTGCTGAAATCATGGCTGAGAGTTTATTAGAGTGGTGGAAGATTTCCATCAGAGGCTGTTTGTCAGTGGTGGGTTGAAAGTGATGCCCATATGGGTACATATAGAAATGACTAACTGAGGAAAGGACTTCTCTGTCAAGCTGGCTATAGGTTCTCTCAGCGGGTGAAATCGAACGAGATGCGAACGCTATTGGACGTTCTCGTTCGTCTACCATATGTGAAAGAACCCCGGTGGTACCTGTAGGGCTAGCGTCACATTTGAGAACAATCGGTAGCTCTGGATCAAAAAGCACGAGAACCCTGTCTCTGGTAATTTCTTTCTTCAGCCTTACGAAAGCAGCTACATATGACTGACTCCAATAGAAATTGGAATTTTTCTGCTGGCTGTGAAGCTGGCTATAGTTTCTCTCAGCGGGTGAAATCGAACGAGATGCGAACGCTATTGGACGTTCTTGTTCGTCCACCATATGTGAAAGAACCCCGGTGGTACCTGTAGGGCTAGCGTCACATTTGAGAACAATCGGTAGCTCTGGATCAAAAGGCACGAGAACCCTGTCTCTGGTAATTTCTTTCCTCAGCCTCACGACAGCAGCTACATATGACTGACTCCAATAGAAATTGGAATTTTTCTGCAGTAGTTTTCTCAGTGGGTACGTTTTTGTTGAAAAATCTGGTATAAATCTTGAATAGTATGTAACCATACCAAGAAATATTTTGCCTTCATCTGCATTCGTAGGTTCTGGCATATCTACTATCGCCTTGACTTTGTGGATTTCAAAATTTGAATATGTCGAATTGTTTATCCAAGATACTGAATGTCTACCTTGAAAAATTTGCATTTTCCTTTATTAAGATTGAGGTCATACTTTTGAAGTCATGAAAGGCATCTGTTTAGCCTAATCTCGCATGCTTCCTTTGATTTCCCAAACACAATTATATCATCAAAGTGGGATAAGGTTCCTTCTTATGCATAGATAATTTGATCCAGAATTCCGTCAAATTCGCAGTTTTGATTTCGAAGGATAGACGATTAATTGTGTATGTTCTACGATGTGTCGATTTTGTCTGGATTTTTGCACTATCTGCATCTATTTTCACGTGGAGGTAGGCTTTGAACATACCCAAAGATTATAAATATGGAGCATTAAGAATTCCATCTATTCGATGAATTAAATAATGTGCGGATTGTAACTGTGGATTGACTCAAATTTTACAATCAAAGCATAGTCTAACTTCATTTCCGGTCTTAGGGTCACATACCAGTGGAGAACCCCAATCACTATGATTTGCTTCCTAGATCATACCATCTTTTGCTAGCGAATCTAGTTTTTAATCTACTGCTGCTCTCGAAGCGTAGGGTACATCACGTTCACGGATGAAAATCGGTTTGGCTTCTCTCAAGTGAAGAGAACACGCGATTCTAGGGATACAACCAATCTTCCGTTCAAATATTGAAGCGTACTTGTCGAAATGTCTTCTATCGAATGAATCTGTGAAGTTTTTGATACTGTGATTTCCTGATCCAATTTTCTCAATTCAATACCCAAGTGTCGTACTCATACAAAACCTTATAATGGAAAATAGTCGTCAGGAATAACATATAGCTCTTCAGTGAATATCTTATCTTTATATTGAACATTGACTTCTAGCATTCCATCGGGTGCAAAGAGATTTTTTGTATAGGAACGGAATATCAATTTAGATTTCTGAAGAGGTATATTCGATTTTTGATGCATGAACGGGGAAGAAGGATGAAACCTGCTCCGGAATCAACCTCAAATGTTTGTGGAAGACCTTGAATACTGACACTGATGGAGTATTTCGAAGAATCCGCATCAACATCCGCAATGTTATTAGTACCAAAAATTTGAAAATTCTTTAACCGAATGCGTACTATTACTTGACTCTTTCTTGGAAGCGATGAGTGTTTTGATACATACTCGTTGTAAAGAACCTGTTGAGAAACATGAGGTACAGCGGAGTTCGTCAGGTTTAGCATGACAATCTTTGACTCTGTGTGAATTTGAAGCACACCTAATGCACAAATCATCAATTCCTAGGTGTTTGTAGTCGGGGCGTGACTTTGAATGCAGTCACCAATGTCTTGATTCATGTTTCTTGCTTTTTGAACGATTCCTTCGATGAGAAAATTGAACATCCCTTCTTGAAGAGCGTGACGTTTTGTTTATATTTGAAGCAGTTGATGAATCTGATACTGATGGTTGGTTGGCTCCCAGCAAACCACTGTCTATTCTGGCAGCTTCGATAGATAGAGATTTCTTTACTATTCCATCAAAAGATGTTTCATTTGACTATAGAATTTGATCCCCTATCGAATTATCTTTGAGTCCTCTGATGAACTGTGCTCTTGAAAACATATCGGAAATACTAATTTTACAGTTGCAAGGTGATATCGAATTGCAATCACTAACATTTCGACGCACTTGGACTATAAAATCTGCTATTGAATGATGATCTTGTTGGTGAAGGGGAAATAATTGCTGCTGTGTCACTTACACGTTCTTCTTTGGGTATAAATAATTTTTCATTTTCTGTAATAGTTCATCGTACGGAAAGTCTGTAGGTTTATTAGGAGAGAAGATAGAAACAATACACGGGTAGTGATTAGAACCAATTGGATATAAAAACCTCTGGCAGCTAAGTATCTCATCATTGAATACGCCTTCCATTGTCAAATAATTTTCAAACCTCTGTCGATACTTCTTGAAATTTCCTTTGGAAAAATTGAAATTTTTGGAATTTGGGATCAACACACTTGATACTGGTGTATGGAAATGTCCTGTGCTGTGGAGTGTTACGACTTGTACAGGGGGTTATTTATTTGAAAACCACACACCTGCCTAGCCTTCGTTATGACTGGGGACAGTTGAAGAACCTAAAGATCCCACAACTGATCAGCCAATTGTTTTTCGAACCTCACATTTACTTTTACAGAAGACTTTAGGAAACCGTATATAAGGATTTTACAAATACCGCTTGATTATGTATAACTGAACTTCGATCATTTTGGTACACTCTAATCAATACTGAATCTTTTTTACACATTTTGACAGTACAGAAGCGTGTCTAGAGGTTCTATATTGAGTGTTGTGAACTAAATCTGGCAACTAGAATTTCTTGAAGAGCGGTCTATTCATGTAATTCACTAGGTATATGATTGATGTTCGTTTTAACCTATGTACATGGTCATATCTCAAGTTATAAAAAAAATGGAATAATAACATAGTTCCAAATCTAAAAGAATTCTCAAAAATTAACACAAATTCATAAATCAATAAATTCTTATCAAACCATTTCATATAATATCGCCAAAAAATATGAGTGCAAATATAGCAATAAAACCATAGCAGAAATCAATATCATATCAGTTACAATGTTCTATAATTTTAAGGCAATAAACAATATATTTTCAATCAATTGTAGCATAGTCAAATGTAGCAATATATTTTATTAACTTCTTTTTATGCTTTATCAATATAATCTAAAATTTTATATTTATCAAGGTACACAACTCTAAAATACCAAGGTCAATTATCTTGGTTAAAACAATTATCATTGTAATTGTTTTTCTTCTTTAAACAACAAACTGTAATATTTCACTAGACTTGGAAACATAATATCAAATTTTCCAGTTATAGCATTGAATGGCAATAATCATAATATAATATCTTCTTAGAACAAGCAGACTATCGAAATCTAATGAAATGAATAAATATTTATCAGATTAGTTGAATTGAACTTTGAGGAATGTAGAGTATGAATGTGGAAAAATGTTCATTATATAAAACCTGGTACACAATACAATAAGAAAAGAAAAAATATGTAGTCTCACCCTATATATATATATATATATATATATACTTAGTCCGAAGATCGCTACACTGAAATAATTTTCGGTAATTTATCTGGCAAATATTTTTATTTAAGTGGTGTTTTAGTTTAATCTTCAAAAATCCCGTGAAGTTATTATTTATTCATTTACTTCTGGTGCAAATGATGAAATTCTGATGAATTCTAACTACTTATCAGTGTATGTAGATCGACTCGTTTTCTTTGTAGCTACGATGTTGAAGTTGTTTTTCTTCTTATAAACAGGTGAACAAACTCATCATTGTGAGTCCTAATTACTGGTACATATTTTACCTGTTTGTATCTGGATATAACTTAAAATACTATTGAAAATGATCATCTATCTGACTGAATTAACTCAATTGAAGGTGCCGATACGCATCATAAGTTACATACTGAATAAAAACGGTTTATATATCTTCATGTTCCCCCATGAAGCTTTCCCTATAACCGATTATAATTTTATCTAGCAAGTTGGCTTTGTTTTATTTTCGAATATAATAACACTGTCTTCCTGCTATGATGCAGCTGTGTCGTTATGCAGGGTCCAATATAGATAGGTTACCTTGCCTATGGACTCGTAGTATACTGAAGTTCATATTTATTTAGGATTGTCTTTGTTCGTTTATTTGAGGAACCCTTGTTTTGAAATTCATTTTTTTCCACGTGTAGAACATAATTATATTTTCATCCCTAACACAGATATGTGGTGTTATTTTTATAATTTTAGGGTTCATTGATTTCAATACTCATTTGAATAGTACAACTTTCCCGTAATATGAATTTATATATTAATACTGGATTTTTTCATAGTTTGAAATGTGATCTTTCTCAATGAATATATTCTTTCAATTCACTATTCTTTTCCAAGCTCTATATACAGAGTTTAACAAGGGGGTATTTGTGAACTTTTGATGATCTGCTGAAGTAGGATCTCCTGACTTTTGTTGAAAGTCTCGAATAATTTCGCGAACTGCTGTGCATCCATGTTGAATATTTGAGCGGAATGTCTCGTCAAATAGTGAATGTTTTTGCATTAGAACATCACACAATTGCATTTTCAATCTTCGTCGCCAAGTTTGTTGTGAATTTTGATGGCTTTTTGAATTATTGCCGCATTGAAACCACTCTTTGACAAACGTCACTTCATTCTATCTTTCATAGTAATCAAAAACAGTGTTGCCTGCAGTCAAAACAGTGGTGCCTTGTAACGTTACATTTTTCACTGAAACCTCACATGTGGACAATAAAAACTAGGCGTTCAAAGATTAACTGTATTCAGTAACTTGTATAGCCAATCCTCCCCAAGAAAACAAATGTGTTTCAATTCACTGTCGAATACTTTCGTTCTGCGAAAACCCTCCTTCGAAAGCATAGACCTCAACACACGGCTGATACTTGAATTATTATACAGAAGTCCAAGTAGTTAAATTTCTGCTGAATTCTAGGTTCTGATCGATTCACTGGGAAATTGACAGTTGTGAGAGGAGCCCTCGAGAGTGGCTTTGCTGAATCATGTCACGGGCTTTGTGCCTAACAGTTTGATATTGTACTCTTCTAATGTGTAACGCCAATTTCATTCAGATCAATTCCGAATTATAAATGAAAACAGGGGGACAGAAAACCTGAACAATATAGGTTAGTACTGTATTTGGTATTATGATATGAGTTTCGACAAAAACGATAGCTGTCAGAGCGGGTTATATAGAAAAAGAGAATATGCTTCAACTTACTTGATGTGCGATTTCTAGTCCTTGTGAATTCATTGGATGGGTGCTCGTTTGATTCCGTCAGGTTTGTTTACATGTTGTCTGTCATTCAGGAGTCCGAAGTGGTCGGCGTTACTCGGCCATGGATAATCGTCTTCGTGAAGTCGTTCGCATCTGTTTTGGTTCTGATTCAAGTGGCCTGCACGAATAGTTTGCACATTCGGTTGAAGAATGGTTCATGGTACTTTGAATGATGATTGGGATTTATTTCTGTTGAGAATGAAGTATTCGTTGCGGGTGGGAGGCAAGGTAACCAAATTCCACTCGTTTCCTGGTGATTGGAGGTACAGATTTTGGCCTGAAAATTGGCCAGAAAGAGACGAGTGTACTTCACTCCTCAGTCCACCTATCGGAGAGGGACCCAACCCAACTCATACTTGTACCTTAAGCGCTGAAGTGCCATTGGCCGAGCCCATTTCACGAACAAAGTCGAATGTATGATTGCATGTTTTTGGAAAGGAAGTTTTGTTTAATTTTATCGCTCCATTTTGGTTGCAATAAACCCATTATGAATATTGTTTCTGGGTGATAGGTGTATACCCGTAATATAACTTTGATTCGACTACCTGAATTCCAGGAAATCGGAAGTGAGTACTTTCCTACCGGAATAGGAATGGCCGTTGATTCCTGCGACAGCGTTGGGGTCATGCATACTGCCGGCAGGATTTTTTGAATAGGTAGAAATAGGTGAAAGTTTTTGTATCACCAGCCTCGAACTTCCGGAGAGTTCCATTTTTGGGAGTCGAAAAAAGCAAAACGTGATAACATGCTCTCTTGTGAAATTCAAAAGGAATTTGTAGTATAGGGTGTTTTATCCAGACATCTCTCTCGAGGATTATTTTCCACAAGTTATATTGAGTGAAGTTGGTGTCGATATTGTTTTTCTGGTATTTGATGATGGTCATCAATTGAACGAGGCATTTCACTCACACTCTTCCGGAGATTATTCGGATTTCACATGAGTACGACTTTCATTCATCGACTATTCATCGAATTCTTTTTTTAAGCTTTGATAGCGAGTCTTATTCTAGAACTTGCATGAGACTCTAAAACAGAATTGATGGACCCCTGGTAATTTTGTGATAAAAAAAAATTGTGACGACATTTTTCACTAGAAATTTGCGACGTTGCCAAATTGTGCAAAATATTGCTAAGTTGGGGAAAACGCCCAGATTTTCCCCAATGATTATTGGAAACTAAATCGCTTCAGTTTCACGGCTCATACGCGTCAACTTGTTTGTTTTTGTTCTTATGTATGTAAATCCACATAGTTTTTGGGGATTAACTGAGGATTTCATTGGTTCGGGATGTTATATACCGGTTGTCATTTATTTTGATTGGGTCAAGGGAGCACATACCGGTTATCTCACCTCATTATTTGTTTTTGAAACTCCGGTCACTCAGGGGTTATATATATATATATATATATATATATATATATATATATATATATATATATATATATATATATGATATGAAAGAGAGTAATCGAGGGGACTGTTAAAAACAAAATTGAAAGAATTTAGTGGACATAGCCCTCAGAGTGAAGAGTTAACCGTAGACACGTGTTTCGGGCTCTCGGCCCTCATCAATACGGTGGAGAAGTGTGAGGATGAACAACACTTGGTAGACAACGAACAAATCAGTGGAGTCAACAAACAGAAGCCAGCCGCTCATTTGTGGTTTCGGTCAGCAGACCCTGACTTCCAGGGCAACAACCAACGTCACCACGGAGGCAGCCATAGCTACCTGCGTGACATCCGAGTCCAGGAATATATATATATATATATATATATATATATATATATATATATATATATATATATATTGCACGCTTGGTTCGTCTCGCATATCCAGCCACACCGGAAAATGTAATGGAGCGATTAGCGGTTCAGGCATTCTTGGATGGACTCCGTGACCAAGAAACCAGACAAGCGTTGACACTAGCTCGTCCAACACATCTCGTAGACGCACTGGCACGCGCTTTGGAATTTGAGGCAGCAAAACAATCCTGCAAAAACCAAAGTAAAGTCCGAATGATTGAGGAAGACTCACAGGAGCCTGCTAATTTGGAAGCTGCCATAAGGAAAGTGATGAAGGAAGTGTTGCCTGAGAAAAGACAGATAAGATGCTGAAATTGTGGCAAAATTGGACATGTGCGTAGCAAATGTCCAATATTCATCGACTCCGATGCAGGAAAACCAAAGAAGGTCGACGAGAAGGGGCAATCGTCGGCATGTGTCCGGCAAGCCCCGGTTAACAACGCATATGTCGCTATCCTTCAACGACAGAACAAAGGTCTCTTCGTAGACGGTCTCATCAATAACGAGCCTTGCACCATGCTGCTAGATACAGGTGCGACTAGGACAATTCTCGGGCCTTCCTTTGCCAGAACACCGGAACGGATTGAACCGACAACTTGGAAGCTACGCACAGCAACAGGGGAGCCAGCTACTGTATATGGCGAGCTACCGATTGAAATTATTTCGGGCAGCACCAAAGTGAAACATCAGGCACTTGTAGCGGACATCGAAGACGATGCAATCATCGGAATGGACATCATGAATTCCAGAGGGTTTGAATTAGATTTCAAAGACGGCGTCCTACGTGTCAACGGAGAAGAGCTGGTGCTTCATGGGAGAAGTGGAGAGTTGATCCGTGTGTTGTTGGCTGAAGATGTAGGCGTACCTGAGAGGGCTGAAACCATTCTGGAGGCTCGCCTGGACGCGAGTGCGAGCAGTGGAGACGTGGTGATGTTCGAGCCCAAACTTCATGATGAGAAAATTGGACGAGGGATTGCACTAGGGAAGACCTTGTTGCGTGCTGACAAATTTGTGCCGGTAAGGGTCATGAATGTCAATTATTTTCCAGTGACCTTGAAGAAAGGAACAATATTGGGGCACTGCTCGTCAGTTTCCTCAGTGATCCGGAGTGTACGAGGTACGATTAGCCAACCCAACAACTTGCCCACAGAACTAGAAAAATTAGTTGCCACCTCTTCCAAAGACATAAAACCAGCTCAACAGCCCAAACTAAGAGATTTAGTCAAAAAGTACCAAGACATCTTCGATACCGGACAAGGAAAAGGGGGTCGAACTAATGTGGTCCAGCACAAGATTGATACTGGGGGTGCCCGACCGATCCGGAAATCAGCAAGAAGACTTCCTCTTGCCAAGAAGGAAGAGGCTGACAAAATAGTCAGCGATATGGGAAAAAAAGGAGTTATCGAACCATCTGACAGTCCCTGGTCCTCTCCAGTCGTACTGGTGAAGAAAAAGGATGGATCGACACGCTTTTGTGTAGACTATCGCCAACTTAATAATGTCACGAAGAAGGACAGTTACCCTCTCCCGAGAATAGATGACACCCTAGACACGTTGGCTGGTTCCACGATTTTCTCGACCCTTGATCTGAAGAGTGGATACTGGCAAGTAGAACTGGCTCATGAAGATCGAGAAAAGACTGCTTTTACCATCGGCTCAGGATTGTGGCAGTTTACCGTTATGCCATTCGGGCTCTGTAATGCTCCCGCCACATTCGAAAGATTGTTGGAGACAGTGCTGAAGGGACTCTCATGGAACACGTGTCTAGTGTATCTCGACGACATAATTGTGGTCGGCAGATCGTTCGAGGACCACGTGAAAAACTTGGAGGAAGTATTCCTGCGACTGAAGAACTCCGGATTGAAGCTGAGCCCTAAGAAATGCCATCTGTTCCAAAAAGAAGTACGATACCTCGGCCACGTTGTCTCTGGGGAAGGAGTAGCAGTGGATGACCAGAAGATCAAAGCTGTTAAGGATTGGCCCATCCCAAAAGACATTCACCAACTTCGAAGTTTCCTTGGTTTATGCACATACTATCGCCGATATGTGCTGGGATTCGCCAACATCGCTAAGCCACTGACCAGGCTCACGGAAGGCCAAACAAAGTTCCAGTGGTCCGAAGAATGTCAAGACTCATTCAGGAAGCTGAAAGGAGCTTTGATCAACGCACCTATACTGAGCTATCCCCTACCCAAAGAGAAATTCATTTTGGATACGGACGCCAGCAACGTGGCACTTGGAGCTGTCCTATCCCAGATCCAGGAGGGACAGGAGAAGGTCATTGGTTATTTCAGCAAGACGCTTAGCAAACCAGAGCGCAATTACTGTGTCACCATGCGAGAGCTGTTAGCTGTTGTAAAGAGAGTGGAGCACTTCTACAAGTACGTGTATGGAAGAAGATTCCTGTTGAGAACTGACCATGCAGCTTTCAAATGGCTCTTACAGTTCAAAAATCCTGAGGGTCAAGTAGCACGTTGGATCGAGAGACTCCAAGAATTCGATTTCAAGATCGAACATCGAGCCGGAACTAGCCATAAGAATGCAGATGCCTTGTCGCGAAGATCATGTCCAGATGATTGCTCACATTGCCGACGAGCAGAAGAGAAAGAAGCAACACTTTGTAGAACCGCGGCAATGGATGACAACTGGAATGACAGCAAGATCCAGAAAGACCAAGAGAAAGACCCCGACCTTGGCTTACTCGTCAGCTGGAAGAAGGGCAATCGAAGACCATCATGGCAGGAAGTCGCAGGTTACTCGCCGGCTGTTGAGTCCTATTGGGCACAATGGAACTCTCTTATTCTGGACAATGGGATCCTGAAACGTGTGTTGGAGGCCGATATTGGTGGGGAAGACAGACGCCAAATAATTGTTCCCAGGAACAGAAGAGAGGAAGTGCTGCGGGAAATCCATGATGGAGTCGCTGGAGGACATCTGGGAGTGACGAAGACTCTGCAGAAAGTGAGGCAACGGTTTTACTGGACCAATTGTCAAGCTGACGTCCAAGACTGGTGCAGAAAGTGCGCTGTATGCGCTGCTAGCAATGGACCTCGAATACGACCCAAGGCCCCGATGCGTCAGTACAACGTAGGCAGCCCGTTCGAGAGAATCGCCATTGACATCGCCGGCCCGTTTCCCGTATCCGACCACGGGAATAAATACATCCTTGTGGCAATGGACTACTTCAGTAAGTGGGCGGAAGCCTATGCCCTGCCCAACTAGGAAGCCATCACCGTCGCCGACGTCTTAGTGAAAGAGTGGATATGTCGATTTGGTATTCCAATGGAGCTGCACTCGGATCAAGGCAGAAATTTCGAATCCAACCTGTTCCAAGAAATATGTTTACTGCTGAACATCCGCAAGACAAGAACCACGGCCCTACATCCGCAGTCCGATGGAATGGTGGAACGGATGAACAGAACGATCAAACGCCTTGTCCAAGGTTGTCTCTGACCATCAAAGAGACTGGGACCAGTATCTTCATTTGTTCCTGATGGCCTATCGATCCGCAGTATACGAGTCAACAGGTCAAACTCCTGCTAGTATTATAATGGGCCGAGAACTGACCTTCCTGAAGTTTGGGATACCGCCGGACAAGACACTGGGGGAAATTGGGGACGACATCCACGAACATCCAGAGAGCCAGCGATAAAATGAAGCCTATGACATCAAGGCCGACGCTGGAGGGTTTAAGGTTGATACCTGGTTTGGCTGTACAACCCCAAACGTCGTCGTGGACTATCACCAAAGTTGCGGAACTCGTGGGAAGGCCCGTATAAAATCGTGAAAAGGATAAACGACCTTGTGTACCGAATCCATAAGCCACCCCGAGGAAAACCAAGGGTCGTCCATTTCAACAGGTTGGCCCCTTACGCTGGAAACCATGACCAAGTTCGCACCCTCAAGCCACCGGAGGATGATATGACGTTCGAAAAGTTTATGTCCTTGTATTCAAACGGGCAGAAAGTTCTACATGGGGTTACCAGAGAGGAGTCACGAGACCTTTTCGAGGTGCCTGCTGACTACGCACTAGCGCACTGTGTGGCAGAAGATCTTCGAATGTCCAGGGGCATCGCCGTAGTGTTTTCCAAGAAATTTGGTCAACTCCAAACACTGCGGGAGCAGAATCCAGAAGTTGGTGGGGTGCTACAGTTGAAGAAAGGCCAGAGAAACATCCACTACCTAGTTACCAAAAGGCATTCCCAAGATAAACCGTCCTATGAAGATGTCTGGAAGAGTCTCACCAAACTAAGAGATACTATGGTGGACCAGAATCTGGTGGATCTAGCAATTCCAGAATTGTCCTGTGGTATTGATGGGTTGGACTGGAGAGTCATAAGAAGTATGCTGGAGGCGATATTCAAATCCAGCGGCGTCAAGATTTTGGTTTGCTGTAACCCTCTTCCACGACCGGTCATGAAGACCGTGGAGTATTACTTCCATCGAACTTCACGGTGCAAATATGGGGAGTCATGCAGATATCGTCACACTCCAAGGGTGACATTTCGGGACGAAATGTCTTTAAGAAGGGGGAAATGTAACGAACCTAGGCCGGACCTGTCGCCTCACGCGTTGCCATCGACAACGATGATGTCACCCCCGGAGATATTCGAGAACAATCCAGTCGCGCTGCCGCGGAAAACAACGGTCAATATTGGAAATAACTGGAACATGCTGTTCGCCAACCGCCAGAATTGGAAACATCGAGAATTCTGTAACGGAGATAAATAGGCAATCCTCAAGAGGGAGTCTCAGTCTCAGCAGCCGATAGCGTCGAACGATACAGTGGCGTAGCTAGTAATATGAATTAGTTGTGAATTTAAGTGTGAAATGAATTAGTAAAACCAAGTTAAGTTTATTTACGTTACAATATATATATATATATATATATATATATATATATATATATATATATATATATATCTAATAAAAAGTACTCATTCAGAATGGCTACGGTTTTTGAAATTTGCCTTTGGCTTAAAGGGGTAACGAGAGTTTACTTGGGAGTGGTATCTCAATGAAATGCTTTGGGATGGCATTTATATTATTTTAGTTATGGGGAATGGTTGATCTATGAGACCATATTTGACAGGATATCATTTCCCATAGGGTTTTTTCCCCTGGTGCAAGTAATCTACCAAGCTCCTGGGGCAATCCTGGTCTCGAAATGATGACTTGACTGACGGAAAGAGTTGTGGAGTGCCCCACAACGATCTTGGATACACGCAAGTGGAAGAACATTTGGTTGATCGTTTTCTTTGTTTTTTTTTCTGTTTTTTGAACTGATCGCCCTATTATTGTAGATTAATTGTACTTACTCTAATTCTGTGTAGCGGATATCAATACCAAAACCTTGGTCCCTTGACAACATTTTTTTGTTTTATATGCGCATGCGCCTGAGCTTACGCGACATTTTTGTCACTGCTCTTAACCCTGAGTTGGTTTGTGCTGACGATATTCAATTTGTGCCTACGAGTGTTATGGTGCGCTGTCAGTAGGGTGTACGAGTTCATCCAATGTTCCGTTGATATGCACGATTGCATTATTGTTGGCTATTTACTTTGGATTTTGTGGTCTCGTTATTGAAATGAAGATACTATACGCTTCCCGTATAATTTTCATTATTTCATGTCATGCTACTCTGGTAAACCATCATTGTTGGGATTTTACTTTGAAGTGAACCAAATAAGGGTTAGCTTGAATAAAAAATTGACTTGGGTACTCGACCTGTTTTCATTTCCTAAATCGTTTGGTAAGTTAGTGATAAGTGATGTTGTGTGGTACTTTGGGTATTTGGCGTTTCCAATTGATTTACCTGACGTCCATTTACATCAATTTATAATTTAGGTATTGGTAACCTCCACCCATCTCCACTGATAAGCAAAGCCGCAAATACCCACCTGTGAGGATAATTGGTAGTCAGGTGGCCTAGTGACCTTGATTAGTTTGTGAAGGTCACAGCCTACTCAATAAATAATAGTAGGTATTTACAATCAGTCCCAAAATTAAGAAATTAATGTATCTAACCATGTTTTAGGAATTTTCCAAGGATTCCTAACTCAACCATAGTGAAAATGTAGGATCCCGCTACACCTGAAAAGTGCTTCTAACACCAAGACAAAAATGAAAAAAAAAGCTTCGGAGATACTCTAAGTAAATATCAAGGATTATCTTACCAACCGACAATACACACATCGGCCCTCTCACCAGTAGGACAATTGAACAAAATATTTAACATGGCTCCAACAGACGAAAAATATTCAATCGCAAAATTCAAAAACCCAGTCATATGTTTGAGACAAATAACTCTACGAACTAGATACTCAAACATAGACGAGGGTGGAAAAACACTCCAAAACCCTCCCGCTCACTCAGAAACTTATTCTGAATGGGCCATCTCATACCACTGAAATGGGAACTCCCAAACAGCAAACTGCAAATTGAAAATAAACTTTCAAATCACCATACTTACCTTCGGAATGATTTGACATCACTTAACGAGACATCAAAAAAACGCCTTAAATTACCATAAAGTAAAAGAAGAGATCCATCATATGCTAGAAACCTTGCACTGAGGCTCCATCTTCTTCAAACCCAATAAAATAAGGAAGCAAAAAGTAAAAAAATCCAACACCTTTGCCGTAACGAAATTATTGTCTAGCAAACCTTCTGAGAAGTCAAGTCAACAGTACATCTATTCCACTTTGAATGTGAGAATATACCTCAATTCAATATTCTTCAACAAACAACTACTTTCCGAGCTATTACTCACGCCGAATATTGAACAACAGTTGATGAACTTGAATCAAATCACAAACTTCATTCCAAAATGAGAATTTTCCACATTTCAAAGCTATATTAGTCATGGAACAACTACTTTCCGAGCTAATACCCATGCCGAATATTGAATTATACATGATATTTACCAGAAATTAGTTTATCTGAATAATCAAGGGTATTACTCTCAAGGGTATGCAGATGACTTGGTCATTCTCATCAAAGGAAAGAATACTCGAAAAACCACAGAGCTAATGCAGAATGCACTGAGTACAGTGGAGGAATGGTGCAACAGAGAGAGGCTTAGGGCAAATCCAAACAAAACAACACTGTTTCCCTTCACCCGGAGATGAAACATGGGAGATCTGATACCTTCCAGACTATTCGGCAAAACATTACAAGTAGTAGAGCAGGTGAAATATCTAGGGCTGATTCTTGACGAGAAACTAACCTGGAACCCGCATCTTCAACATGTAACCAACAATAGCAAGATAACCTTCATGAGGTGCAGGAGAGCTCTTGGAAAAACCTGGGGGATCAAACCGAAAGCCATGCACTGGCTCTACACAGCGGTAATAAGACCCATAGCAACTTATGGTTCGCTCTTATGGTGGCCAAAAATGAACCAAAGACAGGCAAAAACCAACCTTGGGAAAATCCAGAGGCTCGCCTGTCTCTGCATCACGGGTGCAATGAATAGCATTCCAACAGCTGCAATGGAAATCATCCTGAACTTCGAACCCCTTGACCCACATGTTATTAGAGAGGCCAGGATGAGTGCATACGGCCTGAAACAAACAAAAAACTGGAGAATCCGAACAATTGGACACACCAGAATCACTGATGTAATCAATATCGACGAACTCGATATGATTTCAGACTACGTGCAACCCCTACACTCATTCGAAAAACCATTCGAAACACGAATTGACGGTTCCGGATGGGCCCCGAGTATAGAATCACAATCAAGTGCGGACATAGTCTAGTATACAGACGACTCAAAGACAGTTGAAGGAACGGGAGCAGGAATACATGGGGTAAGGCCAAGAAGGGACTACATAATATCACTTGGCGAATGCTCCAAGATATTCCAAGCTGAAACACATGCTATTATGGTATGCATTCAGAAGAATCTAGAAAATGGTTATAGGAAACAACACATTTACATTTTATCTGACAGTCAGAGTTCTATCAAAGCCCTCAACTCTTCACAGATGAAGTCTAAACTGGTCTGGGACTGCCGCCAGAACCTCATCGAACTGGCAAAGCACAACAAGGTCACCTTGATGTGGGTGCCAGGTCATAGAGGCATTGAAGGCAACGTAAAAGCGGACCAGCTAGCTGGACGAGCTAGCTGAAATGCTATTCACAGGGCCAGAACCTGTGCATGGGATCAGCAAAAACCGATGCAGGAGCCTGATCGATGAGTGGATAAAAAGAAGACACCAACAATACTGGGATCAAACTGTCGGGCAAATACTCAGCAAAGTCATGGTAGGGCACGCAAACCGGACCCTGACAGCTGACCTTCTGAACCTGAACAGAACGAAGGCACGTATAATAGTAGGTCTGCTGAATGGACACTGCGGCCTGAGAAAACACCCAAACACCATGGGAATACGTAGGGAAACCGTTGAGTGTGGACTATGTGATGAAGAGGAGGAAACAACCTCTCACATTATCTTCGACTGTGATGCCCTATACATAGGGCTGATCCGGGTTGATCTCTCCAAAGGTTCTGTGTTGCCTTCTACAGAAGGAAACACAGAACCTTTGGAGAGATCAACCCGGAAACAGGCATGAATCCAAAGAACCTCATCCAACCATTTAACCAACCAACCAATCAACATACTCTGTCACAAATCAAACTATACATCGAAAAAATCTGCCTTGACCTGAAATTTGCTGAGAAAATCACCACCCAGCATTAGTGTGCGCTTGAGAGATGGAATTACAAACACTTTCATCTCTTCCATTTGTCCTAGGAGAGAAATAGGTAAAATTACATTTCCCAGACATTCCTATCGTACCCCATCTGCTGCAGACACTTGCAGAATGTCATCATATTTCCTATCGAGGTTCCACTTTTCCAACAGGAAGAGTCCTTTTGAACCCGATATTGAGCAGCAACTTCCAGAATCAACAAGAGATAAAATTTCATCTCCATAAATTTGAACTCTAAGATAGGAACGATTGTCATTCGACTTTCTTTCAAAAATAGGATTGAGAGACGGTATGTTCAAACAAATTGTTTCTTTTTCACTTACAAGTGAATCAGCAGATAAATCAGGAGGTAACTTCAAAGGCAAATTAGCTTCAAAGGCAAAGTAACTTCAAAGGTAATTGACTGGAATCTGATTAATTGAAGAGACTCTACGACTCCTAGCAATTTTTTCCATTCATTAGAACTCACTGTTTTGACTTTTGATTGACATTTGTGCTTGTACCTGGATCTGTAAAAACTGTGGTCACAGCGTCTAGACTTGTACCACTGTTTGCGTTTTTGCTTACATTTGTAACAATTATTTTTTGTTAAACCTTTGTTTCCACAACCATGACAAAATATAACCTTCTGAGAGTTGTAACCTCTATAAGAATGACCATTCCTCAAGCAATTCCAACAATGAATTGATTGAATTGAAATTTCCTTTGAAAGAAAAATTCTGAGACCGAGAATGTAAATAACTAAAGTCAGCCTCTAATAAACCTGATTTCCTTGTTGGAGGTAGCTTATATCTTTCTGACCGTTCACGAGATTCCTCTACTTTTTCACATAATTTGTTCAGCTCAGATATATTACTAATATCACACAAAGATAAATGAGAAATGAAATGAGGTAATACCTTTCTTCGTATCATATTCACCATTTCCTCTTCACTAGGTTTTTCTTTCAATCTATTGGAGAGACCAACCATTGAAGAAATATATATTATGACTCTTTCAAACGTACCTTGAGTTCGGTTACCAATTTCCCTTTTTAGGTCTTCATCATAAAAATATGGCAAGACATCATCTTTGAGCTTTTGAACTAATTCATCCCAATTTCTGAAATGTTTCCTATAATTGTTATACCAAATCCATGCTCAATCTTTAAATAGATCTCCAGCAAATCAAAATGAATCATTTCTCGATACATTACGTGCAAAACTGAAAGCATCAACTTTTTCCAGAAAATATACCAATGATTCTTCTTTAGAATCTCTGACGTTGAAATTTGCAATAGTGATTCATAGATTTGAATTGATGAGGAAACTTGAGCTACTCTAAGTTATCTTGTATCTCTGAGCATATCAATAAGAAATGTAACAGATTTATCGTTGAAGAACATAGCCACAGCTTCTCTCGGAAATATTCAAACTTCATTTTGCGTAAAGGCTTGGTGAAGATATCAGCAATTTGTTCAGCAGATTCAATGTATTGAAGATCCATCAAATTTCCATTATACTTTTCTCTGTGTTTTGTTCGTTTGTGGTATTCTTGATTTTCAATCAAACGTATTGCGCTCTGGTTGTCAATGAATAAAATCTTTTTTTTCAAAGATACATCCAAGAACCAGACATATTCGATTCAACCATACCGAATCTTTGACTGCTGCACTGGCTGCGACATATTCTGATTCAGTAGTTGATAAAACTACAGAATTTTGACATCTAGAATTTCATGTGACAGCCCCTGAACCCAACTTGGTAAAAAAAATCTGTTGAACGCATCGTCTCGATTTCACCAGCAGAATCAGCATCGCTAACGACGAGTGTAACCCGAAATATCCGGTTAGTGTGACCATCGTCCACTGATTTATTGTCGGATTTTCTAAATAATGACTAACCTTCGAAACTGCGAAAAATAAATGAGGCCTAGTCCCTATTGAGAGGTATGTTGAACTTTCTACCGCCTCTCTGAAAGGTACTTCAACTGCTCTTCCACTCTCATCATCACCAGATGAAGAAATCCTAGGTGTTGATACTGTTTTAGACTTTTTTCAAAAAAAAATCAACTGTATTTGGATGGATTCATGAAAATTGAACCATCAGGATTTCTCATTATCTCCGAACCTGAGTAGAACTTCAAATCCCCATATTTTATTTCGATTTTTCTTCTCAAACTTTCCAAAATTGCATTAACATTTTTATTCGATGCGGCGATCAAACCGTCATCTACATAAATGGCCATGATGACAATTCTATTATATTCCTTGACGAATACACGGCGATCAGCTTCTGTTGCTCCAAATCTAGGTTCAGACAAGATATTTTTTTGATTCCACATCCTGGGAGCTTATTTGAAACCTTACAAACTCTTTTGTAATTTACACAATCGATCTGTTTCGTCTTCAAAACCATAAGGTTGATACATGTATATATCTCTTCATCCAAATCACCGTAGAAAAATGTAGTTTTTATGTCGAACTGGGCCGAAACTAGTTTACTTTTCGCAGCACATGACAATGTCGTTCAGACTGAGTCAAATTTGACAACTAGACAAAATATTTCACCATAGTCAACTCCATATTATTGTGCATATCCTTTTACAACAAGTCTTGTTCTGATAATATCAGTGTCATCGGAGTTCTCCTTTATTTTGTAGACTCATTTGTTGCGGATTGCCTCTTATTCTTTGGAAGTTCTGTGAGTTTCCATGTTTGATACTTTCGCAATGAGTTTAATTCTTCCAACATCGCATCTTTCCATTTCACTGAATCATCTGATGATATTGCCTTTCCGAATGAACCTGGTTCATTTACCGAGAAACAAGGATCAGATTTCCATATCTATCTGGTACCTGGATTCTATTTCTGTCTCTCAGATGATACAAGAAGTGATGTTGCAAGGATGTGTCTATTTCTTCTGTTGTTTCATTCTCTGGGGTTTTTTCTCTCGATTGTGGAATAGCCTGTTCTTGAATGTCTTGTCTTGAACCATTTTTTTCCATCAATGGTAACTGTAGTGTTTCATCTGTAGTTAGCGCTTCTTCATTGAATATAACATCCCGACAAACTTCAAGGTTTTTGCTATCAAACCAGACCCGATAACCTTCCGATGTATAAGAGTATCTAACAAATGTTTCATGTTTACTTATTGTATCAAACTTAAATCATTTCTCTTTGAGAATATGGACGAACATTCGTGCTCCAAAAACATGGAATGATGATGATATCATCAAATTAATCGAACCATAGCTCATATGGGGTTTTATCGATCACTGTGTTTGTATCTATTCGATTGAGTATATAAACTGCTATATTTGCTGCCTCAGCCCACAATATCATAGGAAGTTTATTGCCTGTATTCTTGACATTTCGACCACTGTTCTGTTCTCCCTCTCTGCAGATCCGTTCTCTTGTGGGGTATGTGAAACACTTGTCTGATGGATAATTGCGAATTCTTTCATTATGGAACTCATTTCGTGATTGCAATATTCTCTGTCGTTGTCTGTTCTCAAAACTTCGTTATTTGACATAAACATCAGAAATTCTTTCAATTTACTATTCACTTCATCCTTATGTTTGATGAAGTGAATGAATCTGTGATGTGTAAAATCATCCTTGAACAGGAGAAAGTATCTTGATCTACCTAATGAGTTTTCCTGCATGGGGCCGCATAGATCTGAATTGATAAGATGCCCCTTTTGTTTGGATTCACTACGGTTTTGGGAAAATGACATCCTTCTCTGTTTTCCATACACACAACTTTCAGAGAATTCTTTGTTGAAACCCGGTGATATATTGACTCCTAACTTTTTCAGAAATTTTATGACATGGTCCATGTTCTGATACCCCATATGTCCATGCCACAACTTCAGAGTGATGTTTGCAGCATTCGATTGACGAATTCCTTCAAAAATTACTCCAAAATTCAGTCGAAAAAGTTTCCTCATTCGTATTGCTTCCACAATTATTACTTCAACCTTGAAGAATTGATTTTCTTTGTCCTCAGATTTCGGAGTAAGGCCTTTTTCTAATGCAGAACTAACAGAAAATACATTTATAGTCATATCTGGAACATGGAGAACGTTGAAGAGTTTTTTTTATAAACCCCGTTCGTTCACATCGATTTTGATTTAGATTTTTCCTACTGCGACTGCTTTTATAGATGATCCGTCAGCGATTTTAACATTTTTGGGCTAGTCAAATGGTTATTATTTCGTGAACCATTTTCTCCTGGATGTCATATGGTCTGCAGCATCTGAATCTGAATACCACGCATCTTCCTCTTTAGTGGCTAATTGAGTTTTCGTCAGAATGAGAGCTTGAAAATCGTCGGTGTAATTTCCTTCTGAAGTTTCCAAGGGACTTTCCTCCAAATTATTTCCTCTTCTAATGCCTGCTTGCATTTTGAATCTACAATAACTCTTCCAATGGCCCTCCTTACAGTTATGACATTTTTCGGGTTTTCTTCGATGTTTATTTCTTCACTTGAGGACTCTCAAGCTGAATAAAAATAACGTTTCATGAGGATTTTTGTTATCATCATCGAGTCAGATATCCTTTCTCCTAGAGCACTAATATTTAGACGAATATTTTCTAATTTCGCCAAGAAGGAAATGTTATTTTTATGAATTGATAAAACTGTGCCTGGAGTAAGTGGTTGCTGGATTCATATTTGTGTTCATACAGTTTGCTCAGTTCATTCCACCCATCTTTACTGGTTTCACATCAAAAAAGATGCACTAACTTCTTTGAATTCACTGTTGAAACAATCACTCGTTGAGCCATACTATCGCTGTTCTGCCATTTTGCTTCTTCGGCTTCTGCGTTTAGTTTCTGCTTAAGACCTGCTACAGTCTCCCATAGATCAGCTGCGATCAGCAACGAATAATATTTTTCAGCACCATTTTTGGCAACTCAAAACACAAAAAAATTCTAATTTCTTCTTCAAAAACACACACACCCGAAGTCACGTGTTTATTGTATATTAAACACTCGTCCTAAATTTACATTTTTCCCAATGAAACCAACATATATAATTCCTACTGCTGTAGGGTGATCTTTATTTTTACCATGTTCTTGAATAGTATTGTGACATTACTGAAAATGTCGTTTTGTCAATATATGCCTGCTTATTAGAAGACCAACAAAAATGAAGTAACAATTAAGCTGCTCTATTTCGATTGCGATAGCAATCTGAAATTTTATAATGGAAAATTCGTATTTGAATATGCTGAAATGACAATTGTAGAACATTTCATGAGGTTGGACACGCTGCCAAGCGATTCTGAAGCTGTTTTGCTTTGTGTAAGGTATTTATTTGATTATTTCAACAAGGCTGAATTATTGGAAGAACTATTCATTTCACTATTCGAGAAATGCAATGTAAATAATTATTTGGATAAAAAAATATTTTCAGTATACCATGTTTATAAAACGGACTAAGAGTTATAAAATAATTTCTCCCAGCCCCATACAGATTTATAACCCCATAAAAATTCCTTACCTCATACAGATTGTCCTGAAAATTTGAGATTGCGAATTTTGAATAGATCATAGCTATGAAATATTCAAACTTCATTTTGCGTAAAGGCTTGGTGAAGATATCAGCAATTTGTTCAGCAGATTCAATGTATTAATGATCCATCAAATTTCCATTATACTTTTCTCTATGTTTTGTCCGTTTGTGGTATTCCTGATTTTGAATCAAAAGTATTGCGCTCTGGTTGTCAATAAATAAAATCTTTTTTTTCAAAGATACATCCAAGAACCAGACATATTCGATTTAACCATACCGAATCTTTGACTGCTGCACTGGCTGCGATATATTCTGATTCAGTAGTTGATAAAACTACAGAATTTTGACATTTAGAATTTCATGTGACAGCCCCTGAACCCAACTTGGTAAAAAAAATCTGTTGAACGCCTCGTCTCGATTTCACCAGCAGAATCAGCATCGCTAATGACGAGTGTAACCCGAAATATCCGGCTAGTGTAATTTCTCTTTCAGGATCGTAGAAAAGTCCACATTGGATGTTCCTTTTAGGTATCGGAAAATTCGCTTGACCATCGTCCACTGATTTATTGTCGGTTTTTCCAAATAATGACTAACCTTCGAAACTGCGAAAAATGAATAAGGCCTAGTGCCTATTGAGAGGTATGTTGAACTTTCTACCGCCTCTCTGAAAGGTACTTCAACTGCTCTTCCACTCTCATCATCACCAGATGAAGAAATCCTAGGTGTTGATACTGTTTTAGACTTTTTTCAAAAAAAAAACCACTGTATTTGGATGGATTCATGAAAATTGAACCATCAGGATTTCTCATTATCTCCGAACCTGAGTAGAACTTCAAATCCCCATATTTTATTTCGATTTTTCTTCTCAAACTTTCCAAAATTGCATTAACATTTTTATTCGATGCGGCGATCAAACCGTCATCTACATAAATGGCCATGATGACATTTCTATTATATTCCTTGACGAATACACGGCAATCAGCTTCTGTTGCTCCAAATCTAGGTTCAGACAAGATATATTTTTGATTCCACATCCTGGGAGCTTGTTTGAGACCTTACAAACTCTTCTGTAATTTACACAATCGATCTGTTTCGTCTTCAAAACCATAAGGTTGATACTTGTATATATCTCTTCATCCAAATCACCGTAGAAAAATGTAGTTTTTTTGTCGAACTGGGCCGAAACTAGTTTACATTTCGCAGCATATGACAATGTCGTTCAGACTGAGTCAAATTTGACAACTAGACAAAATATTCCACCATAGTCAACTCCATATTATTGTGCATATCGTTTTACAACAAGTCTTGTTCTGATAATATCAGTGTCATCGGAGTTCTCCTTTATTTTGTAGACTCATTTGTTGCGGATCGCCTCTTATTCTTTGGTAGTTCTGTGAGTTTCCATGTTTGATACTTTCGCAATGAGTTTAATTCTTCCAACATCGCATCTTTCCATTTCACTGAATCATCTGATGATATTACCTTTCCGAATGAACCTGGTTCATTCGCCGAGAAACTAGGATCAGATTTCCATATCTATCTGGTACCTGGATTCTATTTCTGTCTCTCAGATAATACAAGAAGTGATGTTGCAAGGATGTGTCTATTTCTTCTGTTGTTTCATTCTCTGGGGTTTTTTCTCTCGATTGTGGAATAGCCTGTTCTTGAATGTCTTGTCTTGAACCATTTTTTTCCATCAATGGTAACTGTAGTGTTTCATCTGTAGTTAGCGCTTCTTCATTGAATATAACATCCCGACAAACTTCAACGTTTTTGCTACCAAACCAGACCCGATAACCTTCCGATGTATAAGAGTATCTAACAAATGTTTCATGTTTACTTATTGCATCAAACTTTAATCATTTTTCTTTGAGAATATGGACGAACATTCGTGCTCCAAAAACATGGAATGATGATGATATCATCAAATTAATCGAACCATAGCTCATATGGGGTTTTATCGATCACTGTGTTTGTATCTATTCGATTGAGTATATAAACTGCTGTATTTGCTGCCTCAGCCCACAATATCATAGGAAGTTTATTGCCTGTATTCTTGACATTTCGACCACTGTTCTGTTCTCCCTCTCTGCAGATCCGTTCTCTTGTGGGGTATGTGGAACACTTGTCTGATGGATAATTGCGAATTCTTTCATTATGGAACTCATTTCGTGATTGCAATATTCTCTGTCGTTGTCTGTTCTCAAAACTTCGTTATTTGACATGAACATCAGAAATTCTTTCAATTTACTATTCACTTCATCCTTATGTTTGATGAAGTGAATGAATCTGTGATGTGTGAAATCATCCTTGAACAGGAGAAAGTATCTAGATCTACCTAATGAGTTTTCCTGCATGGGGCCGCATAGATCTGAATTGATAAGATGCCCCTTTTGTTTGGATTCACTACGGTTTGAGGAAAATGACATTATTCTCTGTTTTCCATACACACAACTTTCAGAGAATTCTTCGTTGAAACCCGGTGATATATTGACTTCTAACTTTTTCAGAACTTTTATGACATGGTCTATGTTCTGATCCCCCATATGTCCATGCCACAACTTCAGAGTGATGTTTGCAGCATTTGATTGACGAATTCCTTCGAAAATTACTTCAAAATTCAGTCGAAAAAGTTTCCTCATTCGTATTGCTTCCACAATTATTACTTCAACCTTGAAGAATTGACCTTCTTTGTCCTCAGATTTCGGAGTAAGGCCTTTTTCTAATGCAGAACTAACAGAAAATACATTTATAGTCACATCTGGAACATGAAGAACGTTGACAAAATTTTTTTATAAACCCCGTTCGTTCACATCGACTTTGATTTAGATTTTTCCTACTGCGACTGCTTTTATAGATGATCCGTCAGCGATTTTAACATTTTTGGGCTAGTCAAAAGGTTATTATTTCGTGAACCATTTTCTCCTGAATGTCATTTGGTCTGCAGCATCTGAATCTGAATACCACGCATCTTCCTCTTTAGTGGCTAATTAAGTTTTCGTCAGAATGAGAGCTTGAAAATCGTCGGTGTAATTTCCTTCTGAAGTTGCCAAGGGACTTTACTCCAAATTATTTCCTCTTCTAATGCCTGCTTGCATTTTGAATCTACAATAACTCTTCCAATGGCCCTCCTTACAGTTATGACATTTTTTGGGTTTTCTTCGATGTTTATTTCTTCACTTGAGGACTCTCAAGCTGAATAAAAATAACGTTTCATGAGGATTTTTGTTATCATCATCGAGTCAGATATCCTTTCTCCTAGAGCACTCATATTTTGACGAATATTTTCTAATTTTGCCAAAAAGGAAATGTTATTTTTATGAATTGATAAAACTGTGCCTGGAGTAAGTGGTTGCTGGATTCATATTTGTGTTCATACAGTTTGCTCAGTTCATTCCACCCATCTTTACTGGTTTCACATCAAAATAGATGCACTAACTTCTTTGAATTCACTGTTGAAACAATCACTCGTTGAGCCATACTATCGCTGTTCTGCCATTTTGCTTCTTCGGCTTCTGCGTTTAGTTTCTGCTTAAGACCTGCTACAGTCTCCCATAGATCAGCTGCGATCAGCAACGGATAATATTTTACAGCACCATTTTTGGCAACTCAAAACACAAAAAATTCTAATTTCTTCTTCAAAAACACACACACCCGAAGTCACGTGTTTATTGTATATTAAACACTCGTCCTTAATTCACATTTTTCCCAATGAAACCAACATATATAATTCCTACTGCTGTAGGGTGATCTTTATTTTTACCATGTTCTTGAACAGTATTGTGACATTACTGAAAATGTCGTTTTGTTAACATATGCCTGCTTATTAAAAGACCAACAAAAATGAAGTAACAATTTAGCTGCTCTATTTTGATTGCAATAGCAATCTAAAATTTTATAATAGAAAATTCGTATTTGAATATGCTGAAATGACAATTGTAGAATATTTCATGGGGTTGAACACGCTGCCAAGCGATTCTGAAGCTGTTTTGCTTTGTGTAAGGTATTTATTTGATTATTTCAACAAGGCTGAATTATCGGAAGAACTATTCATTTCACTATTCGAGAAATGCAATGTAAATAATTATTTGGATAAAAAAATATTTTCAATATACCACGTTCATATAACGGACTAAAAGTTATAAAATAATTTCTCCCAGCCCCATACAGATTCATAACCCCATATAAATTCCGTGCCTCATACAGATTGTCCTGAAAATTTGAGATTGCGAATTTTGAATAGCTATGATAATAGTTGTAAGATTTATGACGAAAAACGTAGGGCGCATGCATTAGGTAATTGATGCATGGATAGTTCCCCTGAGTCACTAACAATTTCATTGCACTGCAAATGATATGAAGTGTGAGTTTTCTCAATGACAGCCAATATGTACACTCTTTATTATATATTGTATGCGCCCACGTTTTTGTTTCAACTCTTACTAATTTCATAGCTATTAAAAACTCATAATCACAAATTTTATATAATATATTAAAAAATTGTGTTTATCCAATAATAATTTTTTGCTTTTTGGTCTTGTGTGTGTGTGAAATTCTGCAATCGTTTTGAAACATCTTGATGATATTATGATAGAGACATGTGGCAAATTTCAGGTTCATTTCAGTTTAAAATCGATTGCTCTTCACTATCATTATAATCATTACAGAAGAAATAAACAGACAGACGAGGAGGCGAGTTAATATTTTATTGTCATCTAGTTCTGAGCTATGTTCAAAGTTTCAAGTCTCTAGCTCATCGGGAAAATCGTTCAAAATCGATTGCTTCTTAATATTATTATTATCATTATAACAGTCAAACAGTTTATTTTAACTATAATTTCGTTATTATATTGAGTGAATATTTGAAAGGCAGTTGAATTCATTGCATATTCACTCACCGATTATTCTGCTATGGAGAGGTTATGTGTATTTTTATTATTATTACAGACAAACAAACAAACAGACAGACAAGTAAGCGAGTTAATATTGCATTGTCATCCAGTTCTGAGCTATGTTTGAAGGTTCAAGTATCCAGATCATCGGTAAATTAGATTAAAATCAATTGCTCTTTGATATTATTGTGATTATAACAGAAAAACGAACAAACGGACAGACAAGAAAGCAAGTTAATATTGCATTGACATGCATTTCTGAGCTTTGTTTGGAGTTTCAAGTTTCTAGTTCATCGGAAAGTTAGTTTAACATTGATTCTCCGTACTCTTAAAAAAAACATATAGACGAGGAAGCGAGTGAATATTGCATTGTCATCCAGTTCTGAGCTATGTTTGAAGTTTTAAGTCTCCAGCTCATCGGGAAAATCGTTTAAAATTGTTTGCTTCTTAATATTATTGGTATTATAGACAAACGGTTTATTTTTACTATAACTTCGTTGTTATATTGAATGGATATTTGGAAGGCAGATGAATTTGGTGCACATTCACTCATCGATCATTCTGCTATGGAGAGGTTGTGTGATCCTAACCTCACTTTTTGTGCTCCGTGATAGAACAGTTGAACGGATAGACAAGAAAACGAATAAATATTGTATTGTCATCCAGTTCTGAGCTATTTCTGAAGTTCCGAATATATCTAGCTCATCGAGAAGGAAGTTTAAAATCGATTGCAAGATTTGTACCGGACAAACATACACAAAAGCAAGCTGATATGAACGTGGTGAAATATCTCTTCATTCCATTGATTTTCCCAAACATAGAATAGTGAAATAACTTATAAAAACACTTTTTAAAGACGAACTTTCATTTAAGCCGTGTATTGAGACGTAAAAAATAAGTTTAAGTCATCGCTGACAAAGATTTAAGTATTTGTTGTTGAATTTTTTGGTTTCAAAAACCTTGTCGCCCGAAGTGTTCATAAAAGTAGGTATCAATTGATTTCATTGGCAATGATTGGTTGGTAAGTAACATCTTGTCGAAGTATTAATTTTATCACAATTCAATCATGGAAATTATTTTCCTTCCTGGCAACGCTGCTTGGGGGTTGAGTCAATTGTGGACATACCCGGTCGATATTATTTATTTTTCGTGCCATTAAAAAAACTGTGTATGTTTCAATGCCTCACAAATATCTTTTATAATTGTGGTTTGTTGAGTGCTTTGAAGAATGCTGATTTCATCTACTAGTTCTTACTTCCTTATCATCATAGATATAACGAAGTTCGTTTGTTTTCATTAGTGTGGAATCAACCTTATTGCAGAGGCATAGTTCGAATACGTATCGCTGGTAGCCAGCAAATAATATTTTATTAAGATTATAGACTCTCTTCTCACATTTCCCAAATACAGCTCTCAGCAGCGGGTCAGGTCGGGTCAGGTGCTAAAATAGCTATTTTCAGGACAAGTGAGTAAGCATAGCATTTAATCACGATCCTGGATGTTTAGCGCCTCAACCAGGCAAGTGATTAAATGCGCTTTACTCACGTGTTTTACACCTGTTTTTTGCGCTTCAATCGTGTTTTCAATCTGTTTTTTCCTTTTCGAAGCAATTAAATGAAACTATTTTGCAATTGTTGCATACATAACTATTGTGTCATCGATTCGTCGAAACAAAATTGCAACCAGTCTACTAAGAATAAAAATCTGCGCTACCGTTGCTTGTGTTACATTTAATCCGGAAACCAGCCCACTCGATACGAATAATTCGATACACTTGCTGTGCAGTGAGCAATGTGTATGATGGTTCTTCATTGGTAACCTAGGTAACACTTTCAATCACTTGTGAATAAAATATTTTAAATCACTAGTGATTAAAAGTACAACTTCTCTCACTAATTTGAGTTGAAATATGTCATATTTTAGTCACGAAAATGGCAAAAAGGAATGATTTTGCAATGGTTGCATAAATAACTATTGTGTCATTGACTCGTCGAAACCAGCCTATTGAATAAAAATCTGCGCTACCGGTACTTGTGTTGAATCTAATTTGGAAATCAGCCTACTCGATACAAATAATTTGACATCGTTGCTGTGCTACGAGCAATGTGTATGATGATTGTTTATTGGCTACCTAGGAAACACTTCTATTCACTTGTAAAAAAAAGATTTTTAATCCCTAGTGATTAAAGTACAACATCTCACACTAATTTGGACTGAAATATGTCACATTTTAGTCACGAAAATAGAAAAAATATATTTGAAGATATTGAATCATAATCAGTTTGATAATATAAATTTTCGAAGGAACTCAGGTATGTGTATTTGTTACCCATTATCTCAAATGAATGAATATTTCGTACTTACCTTCCTTTAAAATGTTTGTCATAAATGTAATGTAATTGTCTAATGAAGTTTATATACACAATAGTAATGAAATATTCAAGTTTCACTGCTGACAATTTCAATTGCAAATTGCTAAATAAAAGCAGATGGATGAAAGTAGAAACACACACCATGGGCAAATAAGCATTATTCGAGTAAGTTCAAGCCTTCAATGCCAGGTTGCTTGCTCCACCTAGCTGAATTTTGAATTCAACCCTCCAATGTCAGGTTGCTTGCTGAATTTGTTCCATCTCACTCGGATTTCAGATATTCAATTTTCTGGGCATCAACAAACTAACGCCATCTACGAATGGACTCCATTTTCATCCGATTTTGAAGCCGATTGACTGTCCATGTATCTTCAGACGATGGTTCTGGTTATAGCTTGGAAGTAAAATGAAAACTGTGGAATCTGGTTAACGAGTCGTCCAGTACTCGTGCATTGGAAAAAAAATGAAGAAAGTCAAGTTAAAACACATCAAAACCAGGTGACAATACGGATCAACAAAGTAGAAAGAGCAATATTCCCCCATAACAAAAGTTGAGAAATGAAGAACTCAGTATCTATCACACCACTGCTAAAGTACGATTAGAGATCTAATAGACCCATTGTTATCATAGCCAATAAGGCACACCGGGAGACCTATCGCAAGCAGAGACGTATTCGTTGTTGCTGACAAAACAATTGAATTTGGTCCAATTCATAGAAAATAAGTTTTTATAAACTATTGTTTTTTTACGAAAACAACCTTCTTATCTACTAGTATGTGACAAGGTATCGTTTTCCAAACACCAGTAGAAACATAGGTACTTATTTTTCATGTATGAAAAAAGAAAAAAATATATAAAAATGAAGATGATAATATAACGTCGGATTCGAGGGAGGTATCCTTGAAACCTCAGTTTTTGAAGTTATACTGTCCCCCAAATATCCTTCAGCAACCGACGTACTTTTCCATCCACCATGGCGCTTCAACGTGGTCATACTGACTCCAGCCTCTGCCAGAAGAGTTGGCGTTGTAGTCTCTCATCAGTTTCATAATGATCACTTCGTCTTCGTCAACAGTAATGAAAACTCGCTTTTTATCGGTATAGCCTTGGGCCACATCCTCCTAAGCTGCCATAAATATACCAATAAAACCACAAAACTGAAAAAAAAACTCAGCAAATTTGAAAATCGTATCCTCCTACAATATCATAAATTTACTTTCATTGAATGAGAAAAACTTTATTGACTCTATTGAAATTTATAAATGACGCAAAATTGAAATTGTAAGAAGTTAATCTATAGGTTAGCTTCGTCATCCTGAATGTCTACCCTATCGTAATTTCCTCCTATCTTCCGAGGTCCACCTTGTATGTGCACTTGGAAAATGCCCTGATTGGTCCCTGACGAGAAGAAAGTGACCCTCGTCATACAATCCCTTGTTTATTCTTTGTCAAGTCGCAAGGTTAGATTATATTTCAGATGATCATGAATATCTCTGTCAGGCTCATCCAAAAATTAAGGAAATTTAAAATATTCAATTCGAACTCATCAAGATAATCATTTTCATTCTATTCAATTTGTTTCTGGCTACATGGGCTCGACCTTAAAGCAAAAAAAAACTAGCATTTTCACAAGATATTGTCACCGACATCCAGCAAATGCACCAAATATCAAGTTGCATTTATATTTTTGTTCATTAAAAATGTCTCATTCGATGCCTCATGAACACATTTTATGAACTTCAGACTATTTTGGCTGGTATCCTTTCAATCATTGCTCCAAATATTCGCTTAACTCATGATAATTAGCCATGTTGATATTCTTATTCGCCATTAAAGTCTCCTTTGCCATTGAATATTCGGACCATAGGGAACTCGGAGAATATGTTTCAGCGAGATCGCCGAAATATCTAAGCGACACAGTTCCACTAATATGTTCTAAATAGTTTTCTGCCAACTAGTTTAGTAATTTGTCATATTCTCTGGCGTAGACGGCTCTCAATTCATTCGTTAACAAGTTTAGTGTTGTTTTCCCCTTTTTTTTCCTGAGGAATTTCAAAACTTTCTTGCATTTTGATTTTTTGAGTTTGACAGCTAGTAAAATTTCTTTCTCCGAAATGTAAATACAGCATTTCCATAACAACGATATGAAAAAAAAGTTTTTTGTTAGATTCAAATTGAGTTTTTTTCCAAATATTTATATTGTGGAGGCAATAACAAACTAGTATGTCATAAAATTTTCATGCCCCGCGGGTATCAATAGATGTGTATGCCCTCTGGCGACCTACGAAATGTAAGATCGTCGCCCTCTTGGTGCATAACTGAATATTTTCATATGTAACCCGTTTTGTAGAATACATTTTATAAGCGTACAATACATATTATATTTGTATTGGGGTTTCCGAAGTAGGTACGGATGATTTGTTCCCTATACATGACATATACTTTTCGACAAATTATATCCAGATCACACACGTCCAGTTTCTTAGGAGTACCACTGCCTTTCCTTTTTTGCTCTCTACTATAGGCTTATTTACTTCACCCCGCACTATCTTTACTCTGTGAGTTGAGGCTTCAGCTTCCTTTACTGCACCAAAAGGACTCCGCACCGCATCAATGGGAAATTGGCTTTTGGTGAATTTGCTCGAATTTTTCATATATTGCAGAACTCGTGATGCTGATCATATGTCTCCATTGCACCACCGCTCTAAATTGAACAGTTTAGATTATATAGGCTGCTGAAATAACTTTCCCAAAATTCCAAATGGCCATTGTGAACAGACTTTTTCGAATATATAAACCAAATCGAGTATGCAGAGATTGTTCATATGGCCAATTTGAATACACTATAGAGAACAATGATTCCTGCACGTACGATCCATAGGGTGAGTCCAAAGATAGCAAGTTTTTCAGTGATTTCCAAAAAATTGGGCGGTAGAATTTCATTCATTTTTAGATATTTTGTAGGATACCAATATCAATTGCGATTGATGATATTAGCATCTTCTGAATTGAACTGACATATCTATTATGTATTTCTCATGAAACTACACCAGTCCTGCTTATTGATATATCCAAATGCCTGAAATTCTGGAAAAGTTGGTTACAAACTCGATCGTTTACGGTGGAGGTTCACTATGCAGATACATAAAATATACAGGGTGGATCAAAAACTAGTATCCTTTACTGATAATTTCCTTGAAGTATTTATGATTGATATTGATGTCATTGAAGCCTCTGCCGAAAGATTTTGAACAATAATATTAGTAAATAAAACTTCATCTACTACGATCGGTAGAACAACTCGAATGATGGTAGTATAATCTCGAGAAAAATTCAAATAATTAAAACAGGAACATTGATTTACAACGGAATAGATAACGAAATATGCTCATATTCCATTAAGAAGACGTACCTATATGGAATGCATAGGTTGCAAATGAAGAACGCCAGGAAATCCAGAATTATTCAAGTTTCACTGTTCAGATGACATCCTGTTGGTAACCTTGGGCTTACCACCGGATAACTGTCAATTGATCTTGATTGATGATGTATTATATTACCTACTTCAATATCAAAACTGTAGAATTCTCTGAACGGAAAAATAATATATAACAGGGTACCAAGGAACTAAAACGAATGATGACATGAACAACTTACATAAAGGTATGAGAGTCAGAACACCTGATGAACTTGTCCCTCTCTTTGTTCAGCATCCTCTATATGGATGAGTAGGGCATTTGATGGATACCTTATATACTGTTCATGACGTGCGAAGCCAAGGTACCAGATAACACTGGTCACATGGGCACAACATCCGAAGATCTTGGCACCAGTTTAACAAGTGCAATAATATCGTCAAGGCTATTGATTTGTTCAATATCCTCTACATTTGCTTCGAATGCTATGAATAATTGATATTTGGTGGCATTACCAAATCTTCAATGAAATCTCATTCGTAAAAATCCACGCTCATTCGTTTTTGCATCCATTTGAAATTTATTTTCGTCATGATGATATACAGTATCTTGTATATACGATGCTGCTAATTCTACCTAGTATATGCCAACAGTTATATTTCGTACCAATCTTGGAAATTCATTGAAACGGGCCTGTCTGAGTGATGTCTACTGACCGCGTCTCATATTTAGATTTTCTGCTTGAACTCTGGCTTGACTCTATTAGCCTTTTCCAACATTATATTGGCTAATTCTAGGTTGGCATCTCTCATTTGTATAACACACGACCCCCAATTGTAAACTCCCCGTTGTGTTTTGATTGACTTTATTGCATAACTCACTGTCGGTTGGCCCTAATGTGAGTTCATTGAAAGATACCGGGCGGCCCAAACAAACTTAGAACTGCCAGAGTTTCTGCGAAATATGCCACTTTGCTTCCGAAGGACGACAGGTGGTTATCTCAGCGTATGCCAGGAACGTGTGATAGCACATAATGGGACACTTACCTTTGAGTTCGTTAATCCTCTCCCCAGGAATAAGACGTCTCTCGGTATCCACGGATACGGATGGTGGGTTCGGCGTCCACGCCTAACCTTGGAGCACACTTTCCCAATTCCCCAGTATACCCAGTAAAACACTGATTCTAAAGATGGCTTTTATTTGAGAGTAATTTTTGGTGAGCGGATAAAATACGTGAATGAAATGTATGAAATGGAAACTAGATAAAGAAACTTTAGCACATTAAACAATCCAATGAACTTGTGAGCAAACTAAGTGGATCGAATGACACTCTATAACCAATAGGTTCTGAAATTAAATCTCACGAAACTCAATGACTTCAACAGTTGAACAATTTACTCGAACCAAGAATTCCACGGTTACCGGTGAGCGAAATTTGGAAATGATCTGAACCCGACGAGTCGACGCTAATTCACCTGTTTTTTGACTGTTCTCTAGTTCGACCGAAGAAAGGAACTGATTGACTGAACTACAATTTCGGATAGGTCAACTAACTCGAGCAACGATGAAACACCAACTGACTATTTTTCTGCGAGGATTCACCTCGTCCAATTTCAACCCCCCCGATTTTCTCTGAAAAACCCTACTACAGCAAAATTTTGGCTGGCAATAAAAGTAAATTCCACCCCTAGTCTAATCAAATCGTGTTGGCATAATTACCGAACCAATGAGGTGGTATTTTGAAAAATCATAAACCAAGTTGTTATGCCTCTGTCGACCAATCCGAATCTTAGACGTAGGTGGGGATATCCCGGGATATTTGTCCTCCGAGAGGTGGCGCCTCCCCGGTACTCGCGCGGTACGACTTGGAACTTATGGAATTCTTAATTCGACTCTTTCGTTGTTCTAACAATAATTCTCTCTTTTAGACTGCTAAAAGTGATCGCCCTGTACAATTAGAGTTTCGGGTTTTCATGTGGAGGAAAAGCGATCAAAAACCTCATCCCTTGACTCGATGCAGTCTAATAAGCCCTTAATCTAACACAAATAATTGTTCATGTTAGTGCTAATTCATTTCGCCAATGAAATCCAACAATTCTTCCGTCGCATAAAAATCGATTACAAATGGTCGCTTTGGTGCTCGCGAAACGACGTTCCTTAGAAAAATTCCCATTCTGCGAAGGTTTGATTCGTACGTGACGAGACAATATGAATTGTTTTACAAGGGGTCCGAGTTTCTCGTCACACTAATTTGGACCCCTGCTGGGGATTTCTACTTGACCCCCCGAGATAGTTACGAAAGCTCGCAGATGTCACAATTCTTCGAAAAATACTAATTCTGGCCTTTGACTTTGATTTTTCCCAGCCCTGTGCCACAGATGGCAATGCCTCTGAAAACTGTTTATTGTTGAACTCTTCATAAATTTAACTGTTTATGACCCCTTGAAAAATAAAACTTTCTGATCCAAGTGTGAGAAACCGTTTTAGGATCCCGGCGATATTCTTACAGGGTGTTCCCTAAGTTTTTGCTACATACCTCACCCCTTTAGACGGGACATTATTTTTTTCTTCAGCGAAATAAATCGGCACGTCAAAACTAACCAAACTACTAATGCTTAAATACTACCAGGTCTTGCGATACTGGACTCCTTCCCTGATGGCTGATGGGGTTGGGGAGATACTCTTCTTCCTTCAAGTCCGCTTGGGGTCCTCTGGGTTATTCAGCTCCTCTTGATAGGCCTCCTCCTTCCTGATTCCAGCAGGCGGGTGTGAACAGTCCTCTCCACCCATCTCCGAATTCAGTTCCATAATCCGGTACCGCTCTCCTTCCTGAAATTTCAACAACATTTCAATTTCTCATCAACTTTCCCTATGTCTACGTAACAAACGTTACCATGCAACGGACAAAAGCTACTTGAACTCTAAACTATACTACATGATAAAACTAATACTCCCCCGGTTCTAGATTCTGCTCTGCCGTATTCATGGGTGCTCAGGAACTGGGCCGTGGCTCCGGGTGTGCCTCCTCGTACTATCTGGAGTCCGGATCGGTTCCACCCCTACGTTGGCTCTCCGTTCCAGGTTTGGTAGAGTAGTCCCTTCCATTCTGGCACCTGCCTCAGCTACGGTTGTTGGGGTCCTTGGTGTACCAGTAGTTCTCTGGGTCCTCGTGATTGGTCCCTCGAAGTCCTCCGGCGGTCCTGTTGTTGCAGTCGCCTCCCTGGGATAACCTCATGATGTTGGCTCCTCTGCGGGTGGAACTCTGGTTGTCCTGTCGTCAGTTTTTCCCCTGACCTATTGGCTTCTCCCGTTGAGGCTGAAACAGACTTATTAATCCCCCAACCACCTGCCTTCTTATTTCCCCTTGCTACCTGGAGACCGGCTCCACTTACAGTTTGGACTTCCGCTCTTCGGAGCGGCTCTCGATTATGTGTTCGAAACCTCGTCGCGACATTACCTAATTGGTCTCTCGGATCTTCGGTGGCCAAACATCGCTTCAGTCTGTTGACATGGACCAGTTGCTCTTTTCTGCCATGTATCTCTTCTATCCTGGCGTTCACCCCTCGTAGATGCGTTATGCGATATGGTCCTATCCATTTCTTTGCTAATTTGCTGGTTAAGCCCGCTTGTATAGCCGGTTGGTATAGGTATACCCTATCACCGATGCCGAATCCTGGTTCCTTGGCTTTCGTGTTGAATTGCCCATGGACTCTATCTGTCGTCGCTTCGATCGTTTGGATGGCATTCCGATGGGCTATGGGATGAATCCTCTGCATGAATTCCGCGATGTAGTTACTGTCTGCGTCATATCGCACTTGCAGAGGTTTGAATATTTCGTCGAATGGGTAATCCATATCTCTGCCGAACAGGAGGAAGAACGGACTTTCCCCTGTCGCTGAATGCGTCATGGAGCTGTACGCGGCTATGGCAAATGGGAGCCATTCGTCCCAATCTCTTTGGTCTGGGCTGACGTAATGACTGAGGAGATCTTTTAAAGTCCGGTGGAATCGCTCCAGTGCTCCGTTGGTCTGTGGTCTGTGGGCTGTCGTCTTCAAATGTTGAATTCACAGGATTTGGCACATCTCCTCCATCATCTTCGACGTGAAATTTGTTCCTAGGTCTGTGAGCACTTGTCTGGGCGTCCCATGACGTAGGATAATTTTTTCCACGGAGGTCCTGGCCACTGTTGGAGCTTTCTGATCTTCCATCGGAAACGCTTCCACGTATTTCGTTAGAGCATCCTGTACGGTCAATATATATTTATTCTTCTGCGCCGTCACTGGTAATGGTCCTACCACATCCATCGCTATCCGATAAAATGGCTCAGAGGGTATATCAAACCGTTTCAGTGGGGCGGGCCTCGCATGCGGAGATGTTTTTCTTTGGGCACATGAGATACAGGCATCCACATACTTCTTGATATCTTTGCTCATACCCGGCCAAATGAACATTTTTTTTATCCTGGGATAGGTCTTGTCATACCCAGTATGTCCTGATATCGGCAAATCATGATAGGTCTTCATTATCTCGGGTAACAATGCGGTTGGAGCCACCAGTAGATCTCCGTGTCGTGAATCCTCGCTCTTCCGATACAATACTCCATCTAAGTCGAGATAATAGTATCGGCTATTATTCCTCAGGACGTTTCCTGTGATATTTCGGACTGCTGGGTCGTCCTGCTGGCTCCGTCGAATGCGTTCTCGGTTCCAAATGGGTTCCAGGGTTGGTTCGGTTCCTAGGTATCTGATAGGTTTCACCCTCGATAACGTATCTACGTTAGCGTATTTCCTGCCTGGCCTATATTGGATCGTGAAGGTGTACTCCGATAAGGCTAGGGACCATCTCATCAGTCGGTTGTTTGGCTCCTTCACGTTCATCAACCATTTCAGCGGTTGGTGATCCGTAAAGACAGTGAAATCGGTCCCATACAAATAACACCTGAAATGTTTAATGCCCCAGACGAGTGCCAAACATTCTCGCTCCGTGGTACAATAGTTCCTTTCGGCCTTATTCAACTGTCGGCTGGCATATGCTATGGGTAACTCTTGTCCTTCATGCTCTTGGCTAAGGACAATCCCGATGGCGTAACCAGAGGCGTCCGTGGCTAAGATGAACTTCTTGTTGAAATCGGGATACCTCAGGATTGGTTCTTGGATGAGGGTGGCCTTCAGCCCTTCGAAAGCTCCTTGGGCAGCAATTGACCAGACGAAATCCTGATTGTTCCTGGTCAGCATAGTTAGCGGGAGTGCAGTCTGTGCAAACTCCGGGATGAACCGCCTGTAGTACCCTACTAGTCCCAGAAAGGCTCGAATATCTGTCACATTCTGTGGTACTGGGTAGTTTTCCACTATGGAAATTTTCCCCGGGTCCGGTCGCACTCCATTTCCAGAAACTATGTGTCCCAAGTAGGCAGTTTCGGTTTTCATGAATTCACATTTGTCTGGGTTCAAGGTGAGTCTTGCTCCACGTATTCTCTCGAATATGTCCCTCAGCTTGGCTACATGTTCGTGAACGTTCTTCTTCGAAAAACAAATAATGTCGTCCAAGTACACGAAACAGTGGGATCCTGTGAGCCCTTCTAGAACGGCATACATAAAACGCATCCACGTCGCTGGTGAGTTGACTAAACCAAATGGCATCTGATTGCACTCGTAGTGGCCCCAGGGGACGGAAAATGCGGTCTCCTCCCTATCCTTGGGTTCCACTTCTATCTGCCAGTATCCCTTGCTCAGATCCAGAGTAGAGAATACTTCTGCGCCTCCCAAAGAGTCCAGAGTCTCGTGAATGTTCGGGATAGGAAAAAAGTCTCGTTTGGTCACGGCGTTGAGCCCTCGGAAATCGATGCAGAACCTATATTTTTTTTCCTCTCCTTCCTTCACTTTATTTTCGACCAGCACCACTGGGGCACTGAAAGGAGATGCAGAAGGGCGGATGATGTCCTTCTGCAGCATTTCCTCGATATGTTGTCGTACCACTGGTTGTTGCTGAAAAGGTACTCTATAGGGCGGCTTGTATACTGGCGCACTGTCTCCAATGTCGATGCGATGGTTCACTAACTTTGTGGCTTCCAACGGCTTTTCGGTTTTGGCAAATATATCCTCATAGGTGTGCAAAAACTGTTGAAACACTTCTTCTTCACTCACTTCCATATGCTGTAGGTGGAATTCCACTTGTGCTATTGTATTCTTCGTAACTGGTATGTCTTGACCTTCTAATACATTCACGTCTGCCAGGGTTAAGATTGGAGTATGCTTGTTGATAGTCTGCGGTATTGGAGATATATTTAGGATACGAACGACAATACTGGGTTTGCTATGGTTTTGGTTATGGTGGGGGATCGTTACGACTGAGTGTGCAACGCAGAGTTCAGGGGGAAGATTGAGGGGTTCGCAGACCTTTACGCCCTTAGAATTCCGGATATCCACTGGGACGTCGAAGTCGCAACCATGAAATGGGGGTATGTACACTTGATGCTGCAATCGGACCAAGCTCGGACCTTTCAAATTATTATCCTTGCCGGCAGAAAGGACTACGTTCCTTCTTCCTTTGTCGTCAGCTGCAGCTATTCCGGGGGTCTGGTTGTCGGTTCGTTCCTTTGGGCTATTGTCAGATATAGAGGCTATATTAAATTCGCCAGAACGGTTGGACAAACTGAGGTCGATGCGCATATCTCCAGTAGGTTTACAAACCAGGCCTGATGCCAATGTGTGGGATTCTACTGGACCATTTTCCCCAATTCCATGATCTATGGTCCCCACATTCTCTTGTGGTGTAGAATCCGCTGTCCCAATACACAATTTACTGACGTCAGATTTCCCAAAATTGTTTTTTATGTTCACTTCGGTGAACCCCGAATACCACTCCACATTGTCACACATTTGCTTTCCTACTGAAAACAGTTGACGAGTTTCCACGTCAATCGGCACTTTCCTCACTACTGGACTATTGGTGTCTATAGTCCGGTGACTCGGTATTAGGTGATCATCTGACATAACCAGAGAGTATCCCTGGAGTATTAGTAAGTTCTTCTGAAAATCCAAAGTCGGTCTGAACTTGTTCAAGAAATCCACTCCTAGAAGTCCATCCGAGGGAAAGCTCAGTCCATCGTCACACACTATACAGTCGTGTTCTATGCTTTCTCTCGGAAGTTGAAAGGTTACTTTCACTGATCCTTCTTTGCTGAGTACATTTCCTGAGATGTCGGTAATGATCGACGTCGATCCGCGGTGTATCGGCATATTCAATTCCTCGACCAGTTTCTTCTTTATCAATGTCACGGAAGCTCCAGTATTCAGGAGCCATGTTGTTGCTGTCCGGGAAATGAATAATAGGTCGATGAACTTGGAATGGCTGGGGTTGATATGGCATATGACAACGTTTTGGGGCAACTTCGAGTTTCTTAACTGTTGGGCTGGTCGCTCGGGCGCTGGGAGTTTGAAGAACAGGGTGCTCCTTCCTTCCCACAATGGTAACAGAACATTGTTCTTGGTCTCCTACATCCTATCGCTCGATGCCCTTCTCCACCGCAACGTAAACAGCGGGTTTGCATGTAGGGGAATCTATTCGCTCCATTATCTCTGGGGCCTCCTTGAGGATTCCTTCCTCCTCTCCGTTCGTTCCGTTGGTAATTCCTTGTCTCAGAGCGGTTTTCCATGGCTCCATCCCTCCCTTCTCTACGATAGGGTACCTCCTCTCTGGTCTCCACCCTCCGTATTGCGGATATTCGTGCATCGTAGCGGGTCTCATGTACCATCCGGGATACCACTTCTTCACATTGTTTCGCTTCCTGTAGACATTCGTCTAAACTATAGAACTCGCCGCTCCGAGACACTTCGTTGGCTAACCTTCCTTCAATCCCATCCATGAATTGATTCACCAACAGTATATCCCTGTGATAGGTTTGTGCCGGAGTGTTGACACTCCTTGGTGGAAACATCTTGTTGGCTATGACCTTCAGGCGCTGTGCGAACTCCCCCAAAGTTTCATCTGGGTTTCGGATGCAACGTTCTAGCTCTCGTTTTCCAGCGCTCATGGTGAGTCTTCTGCCAAAGACGCTTCGGAACCAGTTCTTCATTTGGTCCATGGTGCTTGGTCTTTCTATTGGCAGGAGAGCTCCGTAATATTCCCTGGCCTTGTCTTTCAGCTTCATTTCGACGGTCCGCATTATCTGAGCCTCCGTCCAACCATGATGGGTGCCAACACTCTGCACTGCATTGAGGAACATTTCGTAGTCCGGGCCTCCTCCAAAACTGTCGATTTGGGCTACGTCTGAGGTTCCTCCCAGGGTGAGTCTCCGTAGATAAAATTCATCTCCTGTACAGCTGATAGCGAGCTCCCTGCTGATGTTGCGTTTCCTCCAGAGTAGGTTGACGAGTTACTTCCCGCCATTCCTCCAGCCGCTGTAGACATTATGTTACCCGCTCCAATGGTCGTTGTCGACACGCTCGCCATTGCTGCCGTTGTTGTGGATACTATTTGAATCCCTTCGGTCTCCGCCACTGTGGTCGTCATTTTCTATCAGCTTCTTAGGTTTCTCCTTTTCCGCTGCTTACTAATACTCGCTTACTCTTTTCTCCTGTGTGTTACGGCTCCTACGTCTCTTATCACTTATGTACACTTAATTTTCCTTGGCGCAGTTCACACACTTGAATACTTCACACTACTCTTGAATGCTCCAATACCCTACCTCTAATGGTCACTTTGTGTATCAACTCGGCACTTTTCTGTCACAATCCACTATCTGCACTTCCGTATTCAAGAACACATAACCTCGATACCCTTACTCAAATAACCGTAATCTACCGACAAAAAAAAAACCTGTAAATAAGTTCCCACAAAGAAAAATGCAGGGGTTCTCCCCAAGTGATTCCTATACAAATTTTAGACAACCGCAGTTATCTACCTGAAAGCCAATGTCAAAAAAAAGAATGTATTCAATTTCAATTCTCGTCGACCCCCCTGAAAAAAAAAGAACTGTTAATTTCCGCTTTCTGGCTGTGGTTGTCTCTCCTCCTGAAAGAAAACGGTTGCGCTGCAATATATCTGTAGAGAGAGAGGGGACGCAAAAAATTATTTTTCTCCCACATAAAACACGACTCTACGTTGGAAATACCCCTCGCCCTAGTTTCTCTCTCTACCCCGCTGGTTTTTAATTTTTTTTTCTATGCAGTTTATAACCGAAATACTCCTTCCAGATAAACCCCTTTTTTTTTCGATCCATTTCCCACAAGCAGAACACTTTCTCTAAATACTGGAATGACGGCTGGTAGGTTTCATTGACCGATCAACCATCACATAATCTGTTTTGCCGGCGAAACTTCGGTGCACTTCAAAATTTCTGTGGCGTACCAACTATGCCATTGTTTCCCAAAAATTACTTTCGGAGGATGTGCATTAACTCAACGCTATGATTTATCTCAAAAAATCCAAAATTATATCTGTATTGCAAGCCTAAATTGCCTGTGCTAACAAAACAACTCTAAATTTCAATATTGAACCGTCCTTTTCTCCAAAGTAATCTTTTCGAAATCTGTCAATGAAACACCGGACTATTAACATACATGAATGATTCGCTCACTGTGCGTGTGTCTGTGTGTAGCCAGTGGATGAAAAAAAAAATTTTTCCCTGAACTATTAGTTCCAATTTTAATTAGGAGCTCCCAATAAAAATGCTAATCCTCTTATTTGTTCTTCGTGTTGCAAATCCAAAATTCCCTATGGACTAAATACATTTTTCTAAGCTATATTTTCATGACGAAAATTATCTAAAGCGATATCTTATCACCGTTTCCTATCTTGTTTTATAAGGCTATTAATTTATTGATCCTAACTTAGCGACTCGCTTTCAAATTGCTTTTCCTACTCGACGTGATATTTTCTTATTCAAAAGAGTCCACAATTTTATCGTTTCTTGAGATGGTTCACCCCGTATTTCCCATTTTTCCTCTGAATAAATATATCTCTTGTTCCGGCCTAACCCAGAATGGTTTAAGCTATTGTTAATGATAGGACTGTAAAGTTGCCTTAATCCCCTTTCGTTCAATTGACCGACACTTATACCGTTAGAAATGCAAATACTAATCCCTATGAAATCTGGGTAAACCACTTATTGTGTCGATTAGTAATTCAATTATATTTCATTTTGAATATATATAAGTCGTTTTTCTTTTTTTTAAATTACGGTTGATCTGATATCTCTTTACCTCTACACGGGAATTCTGGATTTCACCATACCTCCTTGATGTATTTTTACGACCACACCTAGTCGGAGTTGACATATCTCGTGCCCTAAGGTCGTTAAACTACTATCGTTTCATAATTACGCAAAATATGGGTGTTCGCTGAGATAACTCCCTTCGTTCATTTTGACTAGCATATTTGTGGACATTTTCATAATTAGTGGTAGCCAATAGATTCTCTATTTATTCTCAAAATACTTCAATTATTTCAACACTTGCGGTAAAAATTCATTTTCTAAAAATTATTTCCCAATTATTGACTCTGAATTTATATTTTCAGTGGCTTTGATACAATTCATTAGTTTTCTTTCGCCAAATATGTTTCAATACCTTCTACACTTGACACCATTTTATAACACACGACCCCCAATTGTAAACTCCCCGTTGTGTTTTGATTGACTTTATTGCATAACTCACTGTCGGTTGGCCCTAATGTGAGTTCATTGAAAGATACCGGGCGGCCCAAACAAACTTAGAACTGCCAGAGTTTCTGCAAAATATGCCACTTTGCTTCCGAAGGACGACAGGTGGTTATCTCAGCGTATGCCAGGAACGTGTGATAGCACATAATGGGACACTTACCTTTGAGTTCGTTAATCCTCTCCCCAGGAATAAGACGTCTCTTGGTATCCACGGATACGGATGGTGGGTTCGGCGTCCACGCCTAACCTTGGAGCACACTTTCCCAATTCCCCAGTATACCCAGTAAAACACTGATTCTAAAGATGGCTTTTATTTGAGAGTAATTTTTGGTGAGCGGATAAAATACGTGAATGAAATGTATGAAATGAAAACTAGATAAAGAAACTTTAACACATTAAACAATCTAATGAACTTGTGAGCAAACTAAGTGGATCGAATGACACTCTATAACCAATAGGTTCTGAAATTAAATCTCACGAAACTCAATGACTTCAACAGTTGAACAATTCTACCTCGAACCAAGAATTCCACGGTTACCGGTGAGCGAAATTTGGAAATGATCTGAACCCGACGAGTCGACGCTAATTCACCTGTTTTTTTGACTGTTCTCTAGTTCGACCGAAGAAAGGAACCGATTGACTGAACTACAATTTCGGATAGGTCAACTAACTCGAGCAACGATGAAACACCAACTGACTATTTTTCTGCGAGGATTTACCTCGTCCAATTTCAACCCCCCCGATTTTCTCTGAAAGACCCTACTACAGCAAAATTTTGGCTGGCAATGAAAGTAAATTCCACCCCTAGTCTAATCAAATCGTGTTGGCATAATTACCGAACCAATGAGGTGGTATTTTGAAAAATCATAAACCAAGTTGTTATGCCTCTGTCGACCAATCCGAATCTTAGACGTAGGTGGGGATATCCCGGGATATTTGTCCTCCGAGAGGTGGCGCCTCCCCGGTACTCGCGCGGTACGACTTGGAACTTATGGAATTCTTAATTCGACTCTTTCGTTGTTCTAACAATAATTCTCTCTTTTAGACTGCTAAAAGTGATCGCCCTGTACAATTAGAGTTTCGGGTTTTCATGTGGAGGAAAAGCGATCAAAAAACCTCATCTCCTTGACTCGATGCAGTCTAATAAGCCCTTAATCTAACACAAATAATTGTTCATGTGAGTGCTAATTCATTTCGCCAATGAAATCCAACAATTCTTCCGTCGCATAAAAAATCGATTACAAATGGTCGCTTTGGTGCTCGCGACACGACCTTCCTTAGAAAAATTCCCATTCTGCGAAGGTTTGATTCGTACGTGACGAGACAATACAAATTGTTTTACAAGGGGCCTGAGTTTCTCATCACACTAATTTGGACCCCTGCTAGGGATTTCAACTGGACCCCCGAGATAGTTACGAAAGCTCGCAGATGTCGCAATTCTTCGAAAAATACTAATTCTGGCCCTTGACTTTGATTTCTCCCAGCCCTGTGCCACAGATGGCAATGCCTCTGAAAACTGTTTATTGTTGAACTCTTCATAAATTTAACTGTTTATGACCCCTTGAAAAATAAAACTTTCTGATCCAAGTGTGAGAAACCGTTTTAGGATCCCGGCGATATTCTTACAGGGTGTTCCCTGAGTTTTTGCTACATTTGAATGAGCGGATGGTACATATTTATTATTGCACCTGCTTTTTATAGGAAACATCTTATATTTTCAATATGATGTGTATCAATTTTGTGATGAAAAATTTGAAAATTGTCAGTTAGTAGTTGTCTTCGTCCTCGAGGTAGAACTCAATGGCTTTTCACAATGAATGCCGATATTCTGAAAAAAAGGGAGAGCATCTCGGTAGCCCCTATCTACAATTGAAATATCACCTGGATGAAACCATGTTCTCATTTGGTTGACATTCATACTCAATTCATTCTGTAGTATGCGTGCATTATCATTTCTTGAATCTGTGGAATAAGGGCCTTGAATATCCAAAATGTAACTATCAGTACCCACAATTAGGACTGCTTTGATCAAATGTCTTCCTTTGTGTTGAGAATATGATTGTCGTTATATCCGGAAGTTGCAACTTTTGTCGATGTACAAATAAGTACCATCTATATAAACTATTGCTTTTGGTTCATTGGGTTGTGTATTGTACAATTGATTTGCAAAAACACTAACGTGCCGTTCTATGAATTGGTCTCTCTATTACGGTAAATCCTATATTATGGTACGAAACGAGTCATCCAAGATTTTTGTACTTCAGTTTTCACTAAACTTGTTGCCTGGCGGCTTGAATAATTGAATATGATGGTTAAAAATTCATCAGAAAAACCTTGTCTGTGATTGCATAAGAATGCCAATAAATCTCTTTTAGAAATATGTCTCTAACCTCTATCTTGTCTACACAATTATTAATTAGGTCACCGATCTGATGTTTTGTGAGCGGAGCGATGGATTCGAATTCTTCATCAGAAATACTATTCTCGTCTACGTAATCCAATTTACGCTTAGCGGCAGTTCTGAGTTCGTTTAAAAATGATTGGAGTTCATGACCTTCCAGAGCGTAAGGTCTATTGATATATTTCAAGCCCATCTGTAGGATGGGAAATAAAAACCCACGATCATCAAGATGAAATCTAGAGAGACGGGTATTTTCTGGTATATAGATGTTCTGATTTCTGAACACGTTGACTCTGTATCCTATTGTGAGTCTTTGAAGATCAGCCACACCATTGTAAATGAGACACGTGTGCCTTGAGGAATGTGTTAAAATATCCAATCTCAAACATCCCGAATCTTCTTGAAGGTGATGAATCTCTTGAATAATGTTGAATGTCAAACAGATTCTACTTCTATCAACTTCTGCGACATGTGGAAGTCCCCTTTGGTCGCGTCGTTCAATGGTGATTTCTCGATTCAATTCATTTGGTACTCCATTGAGTCGCGCCATATTTTATGTATTGAATATAACATCACACGTAAAACAATTCAATCGGTGACGATTAGCCATTTTTCCAATAATTGATATGATTCCAATGAGAACTTAACATATGCAATGATTGCAAAATGACAATTCAGTATTTGTTAAACAATTGGATATGGTTGCTAAATGTCATTCCAAACCAGAGCCATTCTGACCAAACAAAACTTGCAGCTGGTCCATCTCCTCTCCAAGTGTGGGTACTTTTCATATGAACTCAGTGTCGGTATAGTATACATGACTTAGAGTGAACATTTTATGGCATAGGCTTACAAATGGAAAGTGTGAGTCTATATTTTTTCGTAATAAAGAAAGCATTTATATGAGATTATATTGGCCACAAATGGTTCACAGCAGGCTACTGAACATGTATTCCTTTCCATATACACGAAGTTTTAATTACCATTTAATCGACATTTTACCAATTGAGGTGTGAATTCGAGTAACGAGTATGTTTTGTGAATGGGTAGTTCATTGGTGGGAAGTCGATTGTAGTTTATTCTGAAATTCCATATGCAACATATATCTAGAATCTAGAAATTCTCCAAGGTATATTGAAATTGATCATTGTATCGCGAATGTGATACACTTTGTATGGGTTCGAAACATTTTTTGTAATATGAGCATTTTCAGTTACCTATATTATTGTTATTCAATTATTTTGTTTTATTTTTCTATATTTTTCGAGATTATTTTACCTTTACTCGAGTCTTTCTATTACTGGTATTATAAATAGGTTCATACATATCATCAAAAATATTCCAGAGAAAATTGTTCAAAATCTTTCAACAGATGTGTGTCGAATACATATTTGTGGAAATGTTTCAATAAATCAATATCGAACATAACAACTTCGAGGAAATTCCCAGTAGTGAACACTAGTTTTTGATCTGTATACTTTATGTATCTGCAGAGTGAACTTTCACCGTGAACGATCGAGTTTGTAACCGACTTTTCCGGAATTTCAGGCATTTGGATATATCAATAAGCATGACTGGCGCAGTCTCATGAGAAATACATAATAGATATGTCAGTTTAATTCAGGAGATCCTATCATCATCAATTGGATATTGGTATCCTACGAAATATCTGAAAATGAATGAAATTCCACCTCTCAATTCTTTGGAAATCACTGAAAAACTTGCTCTCTTTGGACTGACACTGTATATCGTCTGTACGTGCAGGAATCATTGTTCTCTTTACTAGTAGAGCAGCTATCTTCGTGTCATGCCCCATAACTACAGAAAAACTCTCATTTCTAAAAAAAGCAACATAATATTACTGAATACGAACTTCATAGCCCGAAAATAAATTCCATGGGTATGAACATAGGTTCTAAATTCGAGTAAGCGACAAACGCTGATGCATGCCAGTTAAAAATACGTCGTTATTGGAAGACAATTAAATGCACTTGAAAATAATTATCAAGAAATAACCCTTGTACACCGGATTCATAACTAACTCATCTAGGAAAAATTAACGATGTTAAACAAGATTATTGATTCCGACTTGTTGACATCGCAGCACGATATCAGGTATCATAAAAACCCTTTTTTGTAATTATATCGGCGGTAATCCGCCCGACATTCATGAATTAATGGCAGCCACTAAAATCAACTCAATAACACCATAGATAACAGCACGCGATTCATTCATGCGTGCATGAACAAAACAAAGCCATTACTTTATATGACCATGAATTATTTTGACAAAGAAAACAATTAAACGCAAACAAAACAACCCTTTATCTCATTTAGAGACCACTATTACCGAATACCGCGGTCTGAAGATCCTATAAAAGGCGGCTGGCACAAAAAGAAAAAAATCAGTCTTAGAACAGTAGCCAAACTAGTTATATCATAGTCGTTACTCCGGTACTATGTTCCTCTCAAAAGTGAGGTTAAGAAGTCCGTCGAATCACAGTATCGTAAAATAATGAGGAGAAGTGTACAAGTAAAATCGTCAATGTAGTGAACTTCAGAAACCATCAAACTAAGCAACTGCAAATCAAGTATTGAACGCTCCAAGTGAAAGCACGAGTGAACAGTAGTTTTTTCCAAAAATTGCTTATTTTTGTCAACGCTTCCCGAACCGAGCTAAGTCAACGGAACAACGCAGCTCGATAGTTTCATGATCTCTCAGAAAAACCATAGCCATATCGCGCTATACTAATATACCGGGCGAATAAAATAAAATAACCAATTGTCGCGAGATTACTCAAACTAATATTAGAGATAATTGTCTATCAATATTCAATTGAGAATGTTTTCCTTTTCAAGATAATTGTCGTTTAATAACCTACTCCAGTGAATAAGTTTGAAACAGGGTGAGTCCTATGTATGTTTTTCTGTACTTATGGTTGGCAAATTTAGTCATTTAAAATATGCATGTGTCTTTAAATGTTCCTCCATAGTTTCATGTTACCCAAAAGTTTCAAAAGATAATTATTATCAATCGTTTGTAGCAATTGATGGCAATATTGTTTGTAGTAAATCTATTTTCGATTTTGTAGTCGAATGTAAAATCAACTGCCAATAAGGTACACTCTTTTTGTTGTATTAATATTGTTTCATATTATTCGTCTATAGAACGGATGAAATAATTGTGTCAAATTTTACTAAATATATATGTACATGTACGTGTACGATAGGGTCTAATCTTACCTACAATATCTCGATATACGGGGGCTAACCTAACGAAATATATACGAGGGTCTAACCTAACCTACGAATCAGTAGCTTTTGAATTTGGCGCCTCACCTCACTTGTCATTAGAGAAAAAAAAACATGGTCACCTGTCATTGGAGAGAGAAAAAAACATGGTCGACTGTCATTGCAGAAAAAACAGAGGAAAATTCAAGAATTCGCATACATTTTGTATACAGGGTGGAAAAAAAGTCAATGTCTCTGATTCGGATAATTTTCAATGAGCTAATGTGAGTCGATGTACTCGAGCCATTCTGATATTAAAAAAAATATTTTAAGGATAAAAAAATTGATTTGATCCCCAGCATACCGAGTGAAGTATCAAATTGAAGGAGAGCCCCCATAGATTGTAAATTCATCACTTTCCATCTCCTCCACTCCATCGTAGAACAATAAATCGCTATGTGGATGCTTTAAATTACATGAAATAACGAAACCAATGCATAATTCTTATTGGCTGCATCAAGCAGCATATAAATCCATAAAAAACAAAGAAATGTCGGAATTCAGGCTCAAACCCAGGACCGCCAAATCTTCACTTCAATAAGGTGGCGATTTCAGTGTCAATGTTTTCGCCTCAAGGTCAAGAAACATAATTATACATTTTCCGATATCAAAAGGGCACTAGTTTTTTTTTTTTTTATGTTCTGGTTTCCACGAAAAGGGGTATCCTGTAATGTTCAGAGAACATCGTGGGAACCTAGGGAAAGAAGGTAGGAGTTGGTGTTCTTCTTAAATTTCTGGAGGTTGTATGCCTCGGAGAACACCTCCCTAGGCAATGAGTTCCAAAGCCTCGCTGTTCGTTGGATGAACGAGTCTTTGGAAAGTGATGTTCTGCAGGTCTCCAAAGTGACCACGAAGGGGTGTGATGACTGAACTTGACGGGTTAATCTCGAAGAGACTGCCAAAGCAGGAACGATTGTTGATATTTCAGAAGAGCATCGCCCATGAAAATATCTATAAAATAGAGACAAATCGCCAACTTTTCTACGGTGTTCCAGACAAGTGAGCGAGTTTGTAAGCGAGGCATCACCGACGAGACGAATTGCCCTTTTTTGGACAGAATCCAATAGCCTCAGGATATGTTCAGGTGCCGCACTCCAAATATGGGAACAGTACTCCAGGACAGGTCGGATCTGTGCCTTATAGATCATAAGCAGCTGACTGGGGGTGAAATAGCTCTTGGCACGAAACAGAAAACCAAGTTTTTGGGATGCACTTTTGGCAATGGACCTCACGTGATTTTCCCAGGAAAGGTTATTGCTGATAGTAATACCAAGCATCGATATGGATGGCTTCAGTGGTATGGTTACTCCTGACAAAGTTATGTTAGGCACAGTGAGATCGGCTTTTCTAGAGAAAAGACATGCTTGTGTTTTGTTTGCATTGAATTCTACCAAGTTATTAGATCCCCATTCGAGAATTGTTGCTAAGTCCATATTTATATTATTAACATTTCTTCCTCGTTCATTTCTGATTTCACGGGCTGATATAGGGGCCCTGGAAGAGAAAGCGGTATGGAGGGTACTTTCATCGGCAAAGCTGTGTACTGGACATGAAGTTGCTTTCAACAGGTCGTTGATGTGAAGTAGAAATAGTGTTGGTGCGAGAATGGATCCTTGCGGAACACCAGCATTTATGAGTAGAGTGTCAGATGAAACTCCATCGACCACTACATGGAGAGACCTGTTTGAGAGAAAACTAGCAAGCAGAGAACACAGCTGAGGGGGCAAGCCATAAGACGGAAGCTTGGCGAGGAGTCCCTGGTGCCAAACTCGATCGAACGCCTTGGAGATATCTAATGCCACAGCTAAAGTTTCTCCATACTTTTCAATAGATAGCTGTCATATATGTGAGACGTAAGCGAGCAGGTCACCAGTTGATCTCTGATGGCGGAAGCCATATTGCCTATCGTTGGCAATTCCTGAGTCTTCCAGATATTTCATGAGCTCGATGTTGATGGCTTTTTCCATGGCTAACTTCGTTATTATTGGGAGCACCGCTTCGTGCGGGTACCCCAACAAGCCAACTTTTACTGGAGAACGTAAATATAAAAAGTCTACATGCATATCATGCTTGGTCCATCGAAAAACAAAGAAATATCGAAGCCCAGGCTCGAACCAAGGACCGTCAGATCTTCAGTCTATCCCCCCCCCCCTTCAAGCTATTTGGAATAATGAAACATTGATGCGGAAAACGATCATTTTCGGAATGTCTGCTGGAGGATTCAGACGTTCACTTGAGGAATTTGGTAGACGTGTTCGAGAACTATCCAAAGATTTCGAATTTTACGAAGAAAAAGAGAACGTAGAGAAACAGTTTGGTAAGTTGAGTGTGGAGGGCTTAGGAGAACGTAATATACATATCCATTGCAACGCATTCAACCCTCAACATCCTTCAATGGCCCTTCTGAAGTCTCTGCTACTGCTTTCGACAATCCTCAATAAAACGCTATATGCGCTATATAGGTTTGACAAAAGTAAACGGTGGTATCTTGGATATCTTTTCCACATCGCTGCCAGAAGAAACTCGTGATTACAAACTCAAGATCGTTTTCCAAGATCAAACCGAACAAGATGCAGATGCAGCCTGACAATTGCCAGAATCATCCCAAGTCCGCAAGCAGACTGGTTTAGAAGATACTCCTCAGAATTCTCATCATCTCGTGCATAATATTGTCATTTATCATCATTATTGTATTGCAGCAACATAACCACAAATGTAGACCCTGACGTCGAAGTAAGATCACGTATAGAACAAGCTAGAGCCATATTCCTAAAGATGAAAAGCCTATTATGTAACGCAACCCTGAACTTAAACTTAAGATACCGTTTTGTAAAGGCATACGTGCACTCAGTTCTCTTGTATGGAGCAGAAGCATGGACCTTAAAAGTGGACACCATGAACAGAATAGAGGCGTTTGAAATGTGGATCTTCCGCAGAATACTAAAAATATCATGGACTCAACATATACCTAACGATGAAGTGCTTAGACGTATGGGAAGGGAGGGAGAGTTAATTACAACAATAAAGCGAAGAAAAACCGCTTATCTGGGCCACATATACCGTAATAACAAGTATAATATACTTAAATTAATAATAGAAGGAAAAATCGAAGGAAAACGTGGTCCTGGACGCAGACAACATTCATGGTTAAGAAACATACGCGACTGGACCGGTATGAACACATCAACTTTAATTCGTGCCACTCAGGACCGCAATAAGTATGCCGAAATTGTCACCAACCTTCATTAAATGGAGATGGCACCTGCAGAAGAAGATTGTATTGAAAATGTCTGTGAATAGCTGAATAAAATCCTAATATATATTCACGAATTTAATTTGATTTCATTATCATGCTAAAACGGGAAAAACGTTATACTTATTATCAGGAAGTATAGACCCCTAATTATTCATAACAGCTTCATCAGCAAAAAACTCAGTGTCAATGTTCTGATAATGAGATCAAACCAAGCACAAGTATAATTATTCACAATAACCGGAAATCAATATCCATAATTAGAATTATTGCAGATGACGAAATTGCATTCTCGCATATTCATGAGGAATGTTTATTCATAAATGCTTTGTCAGCGAAAACTCGGCGTCAATGTGTTGATGATGAGGTCAAGCTCAGCAGAAAGACAATGACAATGACCGGAAATTGATATCCATTATCAAAATTATAGCATTCTTGCATATTCATAAAGGATGTTGCGAAGGTAACGTCACGTCAGGCCACGTATGCTCGATAGCTGAAGGGAGGTGGGAAATTTTTCTGAATAACAAGTGAGTTGTTGACATAGTCGTCAGTTATTCATCCGCTCTTCGACTGAGTACAAGTGCATCAACTCTTTTCCGAATATCAGTGGTTGAGTTATTCATCAACAACGCTCCTTCAAGTATTTTTTCATAGAGTGTTAGTTACATCTATCAAAAAAGTAAGTTCATTTTATTATTATTCTCCAGCGCTTTTTTTTTTCAAGTGCAATTCATTCAAAACTTGATTTCTCAAAACTGCGTGCAGTCTACCATTCTTCGGTTTTTTCAAAAAATGCTTAAGTGTTCAAGTGTTCAATTCTTTTTTAACCAAGTAGAATTATTTGGAAAGTTAATTGTTTTAATGTCTCTTTTTTCAAAACTGCGTGCCATTCTCAGCACAGTTTTATTTGTTTTTGTTTTGTTTCAGATGGATCTAAACATTTTGATCAAAGCTTCTCCAATTGCAGATGGGCTACACTGCATCAAACTCAGTGAGCTCACCATCAATCTGCCCCACAAGATTTTAACAACCAAAACAGTGAAAGGGAAATTTGGAGATACCATCCTCATCCAAATAGAGGATCAAGTGACATTCCTGCCTCACCGTGTGGCAACTCAATATCAGCCCCATCTGAAGCAGCTTTCATAGGGGAAATAATGCATTATTTTCAGAGGCCTGGTCGACACGGGAAAGTTATAACCAGCAATCTCGTTCGAAATCATTGAAAATTGAGGTGAACTATTTTTATTTCAACCTCCCCCACCTGTTTTTTTCCAAAGTGAAATTATAAAAGACGTTTCTAATCAGTAGTTTGTAAGTCATCTTCTACATCGTAATAGTCCTTCAGCAGCAGACCACCTCAACACAGCACCCCAATTAAGCAGCCTCATTTTGCATCAACTTAGTTCAGCAGCCCCCCCCCCATATCAACCTATTTCTGCATGTTTGTGAAGGCTGTAAAAGCCATTTCCCCCATACTGAATAGAATCCTAATATATATTCACGAATTTCATTTGATTAGTATTTCATAATCATGCTCCAGATGTTATCGTCCGTGACCACTGCCACTTCACGGGGTAATTTAGAGGTTTTGCGCATCAAGCTGCCACTTGTATATGAAAATTGAATTGTGAACAGCCACTGATAACCCCTAGGAAATCGATGGATGATAATTACGAGAAAACAACATAACTTTTGCTAGATAACGTGAATTTGGGAAAAAAATCATGCAATAACATGTCATATCGAAATTGAGAATTAATGCAATAAAATATAAAGAACAACATCAAGAAAAAAATAAAACGTGAATTGTGATTGGGAAAAAGCACATACAAAACGACCCGTCGAAAGAAAAATGGAAAAATCATCGGTGTAGTGTCAAAGCAGCGTTAATTTGACAAACGGACGGAAATGAAATCCAGAATATCCCAATGGCAATCACAATGAACTAGCAGCGAATATATACAAGCACCTCAAATACAGTAGAAAATCATAGCGATCATTTCAAAATGAATTCATGATTCTTAGATATACAGAATGTCCCAAAGGCAAAAAATAGCATAATATTATACTGGGTGTCTCAAATGGACATCCCAAAAATAGAATTATTACTTCCTATATCAACACAACTGTAAACTTAGTTTTCTGAAAAGTATTGTCAACTGAAAAAACAGAGGATGCAGCATCATTTTTGACGTTTCAAATACATACAAAAATTCAAACTCAATTTTTCCTCATTTACATATATTTCAAAACATATAATGACGTCAAGGATATCGATTTGAATGCTGGCAGATATCGACACGGTTTCGAGATATATATGTATATATATATATATATATATATATATATATATATATATATATATATATATATATATATATATATATATATATATATATATATATATATATATATATATATATATATATATATATATATATATATATATATATATATATATATAATATATTATATATTATATATATATATATATATATATATATATATACGTGCGTGATGGTAAGTATGTCATCAGTAAACATGAAACCGTTCAGCGAAGTAGGTGAAGTCATTCTGAAAAATAAAATCTCTGTATTGTCAAAGGAGATTAGAAAAAGACACCTAGCCTACAAATTGGGTGAATCCGAGGAAGACGCAACGATAAATGAACTTTTCCAACCTCTGTCCAAACCCCTCGAAGAAATCGTCAACGTCATCCTAACCCCAAACGTATCATGAAAGAGGAACTCAAAGAAGAAGAAGAAGAACAATCTCCAGAACAAACACAATTGCTTCCTATGGTGGACATGGCTGAAACACATGATGATAGTGATGAAAGCGTTTTCGATGATGCAGAACCATCGACGGAAGAAACTATTCCAGAAGAAGTAATGCTCGAACATGTTGAGCAATATCTCGCCATGTCACAAAAATACATCTTCGAACACTGGAGCAGAAATGAAAAAGTCGATAAATTATATGGACCTGTTCATGATGAAGTTTCTTCTGAATAGTTTCTAGGCAAAAACTACATCAATTTCGATAAAAATAACAATATCGTAACGGAAAAAAAGTATTTGAGAGGGACTCCAGGACTCTATCAACTGATATTCTATGATGACCCCTCCTACAATGAAGAGGATTTGAATGCATATAAAACTATTTTAGAATTGATGGGGCCCATCTGAATTCAGCGGGAAACATGAAGGGTAGTCGAAGACATGAATATACAGATATAATACGGCCTATGTTCCGTCGACACACCACTGGCAAGGGACTCCTCCCTCAAAAATCTCATCACGATAACAAACCCATAGAATATATTTACTGGGATGATCCGGACGAATTGTGTGAATGATTAAAGTTGCTCGTTGTTTTGAAAAATGCTGGAAATACTTCTCACGACAACTAGCACCATTCAATAAATAGCTCACTCTCCAATCCGTATACCGCATTTTCACAATGACCGTCGACAAGTTTGGACGTAGTTACAATGGAAAGTGTAAACATATTGCGAAAAGTGATGGCGGCGGTGGATTACATACAACACCAGACGGCAACATTGATTTCAACGATTCGAAATTGCTAATATCAAGAGGCCTACGAGCAGAAAATATGCCGCCAACAAAGGATATGTGAATGGGATCGTTGATGAATTTACGAATAAAATTGAACAACAACTCTCTCGATGCCACGAAAATAGACATCAATGCATGTGAGAAGGCTACAAATGAATTGAATGTTGTCTCAAAGACTTCTAAGGAGAATATCCGTACCATCAATACACATGTTCTTGATATGACTACAAGGTATGGTGCGTACGTCACTGAAATTCGAGAAAGCTTGCAAAAAATCAGAAATTAGATCAACACCATAACCGATAGAGAACAACAAGTGGATGCTTCCATACATAACCCAGAATCTGGATGTGCGGCCATGGACAAAAAAATTACGAAAACTCCAGCGACAGAACCTAAGGATTTAACAAATGAAAACTAGGTCGATGCCCGTATGGAGAGTCAAAAACGTGGCGTTGACGGTGTTGCTCTTGAAATATCGCTACTAGGATAAGACATCAAAAAAATAATCGTTAGTATTGAGGAAAAAAAAACTATATAATCATGTATGGAAATAAAAATGCTTTCTGAATATGCGTGTCGTTTCATTTATTCCAACCCAACTCAACTGAACCGAACCGAACCAAATACCCTCATTTACTCTCATTCAATCTCATTTATCCTCATACACCCTCATTTTTCCTCATATACCCTCAAATACCATTATATACCCTCATTTACCCTCATATACCCTCATTTACCCTCATATACCATCAGTTGCCCTAATATACCCTCATATACCTTCATTTACCCTCATCACCCTTATATAACCTCATTTACCCTCATTACCCTCATATACCTTATTTACCCTAATAAACCCTCATATACCCCCATATAACCTTATATACTCTTATATACTCTCATTCACCCCATTTACCCTCATATACCCTTATTTTCCCTCATTTACCCTCATGTGCCCTCATATACTCCTATTCATCCTCATATGCCTTCTTTCACCCTCATATACCTTCATATACCCTCATTCACCCTCATATACACTCATATACACCCATTTACCCTAATTTCTCCTCGTTCACCCTCATACACCCTCATATACCCTCATTCACCCCCATTTGTCCTCATATACCCTCATGTATCTCCATATACCCTCATATGCCTTCTTTTACCCTCATATACATTATGTATACACTCATTTACCCTCATTTGCCCTCATTTGCCCTCATATACCCCTTATTTACCCTCATATACCCTCATATACTCTCATTTGCCCTCATTTACACTCATATACCCTCATTTACCCTCATACACCCTCATATACCCTCATTTACCCTCATATACCCTCATTCACCCCTATTTGTCCTCATATACCCTCATGTATCTCCATATACCCTCATATGCCTCTTTTGCCCTCACATGCCTTCTATTGCCCTCATATACACTATATATACTCTCATTTACCCTCATTTACCCTCCGAGCCGAGCCGAGTTTATAACATAAGACATAAAAATAACTCAACCATGAGAAAAATATGTACGAATATATTCTCTTGTTTTACAGATCACAAACCTTGGTCATGGCACTTTTTCCAGTCACATTTTCGATAAGGAAAAAATATATTAAAAAAATAGTTGTTTGTTCATTCCCAATGAATGTAAGGAAACCCAACCCTAACTTTTTGTAATTTTTCAAGAAAAATTAAAAACAAACCTCATTCTCAAGAAAAATTCTCTACACATACGTATATACATATATATTTAATTCAACGGTATAACGAGAAAACGAGAGAACAGGAAAACTGAATAACGTAAAAACGAAAAAACGGGAAAACGGCGTAACGGGAATAACGAAAAAACTGGATGGATAACGAGAATAATGGGATAACGGGAAAACGGTATAACGGGATGACGGAATGGCAGGATGACGGGTAAGGGAGAGGAAAAGGGAAAGGGAAAAAGGATAAGGAACAACATGATAACGGAATAACGGGAAAAGGAAAAGGGGAAGGATAACAGGAAAACAGAAAAACGGGATAATAAGATGACGGGAAAACATGATAACAGGATGACGGGAAAACGGGCTAAGGGGATAACGGGAAAACGGTAAAACGGGATAACGGGATAACGGGATAACGGGAAGCATGCAGAGTCAAAACAATAACCTAGATGGAAAAACCACAAAAAAACATAGGAAAAAGAAATTATACGTGAACGAGAGTATTCAGGAAAAAAGTTTTAGGGAATATAGAAATTTGGACAAGATAACGTATGTCGGGTCAGCTGGTGAATAATAATAATATATTGATAATAATTGCTGTAGATCATTATTGGGGGCAAAATCGAAGAACAAGTCTGGCGAAAGTGTATCTGCTCAGAATAGTGCGAAATATAATAGCTTTCCAAGAAGTGATCGCGAACCTCCAGTAATGGAAAGCACTATGATTCTTAGCCATATATTTCCAAATATAATCTAAGGAAATTCACCAATTTCGCTTTGTTTATGAAACGGTAACTTCAGGTAGTTCACCACAAAAAAGTAACTGTGATATTGATTAGTCAATATATTTTTTTGTACTTGAGAATTCCGCATACTTGCGAATAAATGACGGCTTTGATGGTCTGACATTCCTGAGTTGAGGTAGATCTGTATATAAACGTATCAGCCAAAAGTTTCGACCGCAACGAACAGTGAAATCCAATGCTTATATGATGATGATGTTCTCGGTTTCGAACTTTTGACAGGGCTTGTACACTCTGAATGTACCACATGATCATACCTTCATGCATGGATAGGTGCGCTACACGTATAGAGGGCGGTGCTATATCCGTGGCAACACCGCACATTCAGTGTGTATCTCTATCCTTCCAAGCCAATTGATATTGATGCTTTCATTTCACATTCCGGGATTTTACCACGCCCCCATCAGTTCACCGCAACTCACAGTGTAGCCAATTTGTCACAGTTGGTCGTGTCTTCGTTCCATGTCTAGTAAAAAAAAAATTTTTCATCAGTCAACCATGACAGTTTTTTCAATAAATCCCACAATAGTACTGCATATACGAGTGTGTTTTTTTTTTAATCCGTTCAGCGACTTTTATGAAAATTGTGAACAAAGTCCCATCCATTTACGTATTAGATGTAGGCAACTCATACAAAAAGACCCATTTTTGATTGCAAATATCTGACAACTGGACAATGGATCGATTTAAAAATTTGTGAATCGGTTCATGTAAACATAACCTTTACACAATACTGAAATTTCAGGCGATTCCTGAAATTTGACCAAAACTAAAGAAATACCTCAACACTCCAACTGATAAGCGAAACATACTTTATTACTCGGTTCGAATTCTTGCTTCTTGTCGTTGTTCATTTCTTTCATTTCGGGGAATTCGTCTCTAGCAGCATTTATTATCTCATAGATTGGAAGCCACCTATGCAGATAATATTCGTAACATTTGTCTGTCTCCATGGATAGGTGGTATAGTCCATCCAATATCAATTGCAGAAGCTGTTTCTATAGGGAGCAAATGAAAACTCACTTCGCTAACACGAGCGTATATGCAACGAAACGGAACGAAAAATAATCTGTACTACTCGTAAACATTTTCCGTCGGTAAACGGTTCATCAAAAGAGCCGATAGTCAACGTGGACTCGAGTGAGGGCTGTCAGTTGTACAACCGATTCGTCTGGACCAATCAAGTTGGACATAATGCTGGCAGCTGTGTCTCTACGATGGGAGGTCATAAATCACGCGTTATATTTGTGTTTTAATAGCTCTGAAAAACCAGTAGCGTCTATGGTCTTGGTGTGTGCCGATCAAAATACGTTTTAGGATATAATAATAACCAACATCAAACAATGAAAGACATTATCTTTCTTTCTTAATGTATTTGTATGAATAAAAGCTTGTCTTCATTTTTTTTTTTCGTTTTTCATTATTTATGAAGTATTTTTAAAATCTTAAAATATCTAAATAAAATCAGTTATCTCCGCCACTGCTGCTCACACGATTTCGCCGCAAGACTTTTTTATGCTTCTGCAATTGATATTGGGAAAACTATACGTCTAACTTCTCCGTAAACGAGTAACACATTGTGTGTATCCAATCGTGAAATCAAGCCTAATAGACCGGGAGTCAATTATATACTTTTTATGTCTCTTTTGTTCACACTCAGCAGTACAAGTACAAGAACCACCCAAATACTACCTCCCACTACACGGAAGTCACTGCGCCGAACATAAACCATGGACCACAAGGTGGGAGCGGCGCCGGTTGAGTTGTATCAAAAAACCCACGATCTCGAATTATCATTTACCGTTCGGCGTATGTCGCAAAGTACTGTAAACGAAAAAAAAAATGGGCGGACGCCGTTGTCGGAAATGTAGGGTGGATATGAAGGGCGATGGCGCTGTTTATTGTTGTAAAAAATTGTGAATGATAATTTTCATTTCTTAATGTTCGGCATTTTGTTGATTTACTCGAGACAATATGATCGCCGAATATTTTGGTTGGATCGGGGGCTAGCCACCCCCGCATAATTTTGCCTCAAAGCTGTAGAGTATACGTTTATACGTGTATACATCAATGTATATATATATATATATATATATATATATATATATATATATATATATATATATATATATATATATATATCTCTTTATTTAGTTGAAAAACTAATTCATTTACAATAGTAAATACATTGTCACATTATAAATAAAATTAAATTAACATGAAAAAATACAAACAGCCTGATTAAAAATACATAAATACATTGTCACATTATAAATAAAATAAAATTAACATGAAAAAATACAAACAGCCTGATTAAACATACATACATATAGATAAAAAGTTACATAAAAAAGTCATACACAATAATATACTAATTTTTTATTAAGTAATCCTTCAATCGTCTTTTGAATGTATTTATCGAACCACTCTCTTTAATTTCTTGTGGGAGGTCATTAAAACAATCTACTCCTTTATAAAATAATGAATTATGTGTACTATTTTTTTTTATATTTTTCAACCTTTATGTTGTTTCTGTTTCTTGTGTTATACTCATGTATGTCAGCCACATAAGTTAATTTATTCTGTAGATATACAGGTAAATATCCAATTTTGATTTTAAAAATAAAGATTAGTGTTTGGTACTCGAAGAGTTTCTTCACTGGTAGCCATTGAAGGGTTTGCAACATATTTGCTATCGGTGTTATCCTCGAACATTGTAAGATTATTCGCATAGCACGATTCTGCATCTTTTGTAGTCTGTTTATTTCATTTTGATTGAGAAAAAATAGAATGGTAGAACAATAATTTAAATGTGGAAGGATTATGGAGTTGTATACTAATAATTTAGACCACTGGCTGAGATATGGGGAACATCTTCTTAAATAGTTGATTTTGTAAGCTACTGTTTTGATAATCTGATTAGCATGTTCTTTGAATTTTAATTTACTGTCAATAGTTACACCCAAGTACACGAATTTGTTTACCTTTTCTATATCACTGTCATTCAATCGTAGAAGTAGGTTTTCATTATTATGCTCTTTATGTTTCCCTAATAACATCCATTTTGTTTTATTTGCGTTCACCTTTAGCAGATTTGCACAGCAATATCTATACACCCTTTCAAGACTAGCGTTCATAGTATCAACACACTCATGTACATCTTTACTACTAAAGTACAGTAGGGTGTCGTCGGCAAATAAGTGAATTTTACATTCTTCTGCTATGGTTACAATGTCATTTAAATATATTAGGAATAACAATGGTCCCAAAATAGACCCTTGGGGTACTCCTATATTATTTTGCATTTTATCTGAATAAACTTCATCTAGTTTCAACCTTTGCTGTCTATTGCTTAGATAATTCATGATCCAGTTCAGTGCTATTCCATCAATACCTACGCTTTCAATCTTTCTAATCAGTCTGCATCTATCTACCGATTCAAATGCCCCTTGAAGGTCAAGAAATACTGCAAAAGTATACTGATTGTTTTCCTCACTTTTCTTCCAGTCTGTTAAAACACATTGTAACGCAGTTTCACAACTATGTTTGCTCCGAAAACCCGATTGATACTCACATAGGACCCTATTACTCTCCAAATAATCCACTATCTGCTCATATACAGCCTTCTCCAATACTTTAGCTGTAGCATTAATCATGTTCATTGGTCTCAATTGAATAGCTTGGTTTGTATTTGGCACTTTTGGTATAGGTATAATAGTAGATAGTTTTGATTCAGTTGGTACTTCACCTCTCTCTAAAGAACTGTTGATAATGTTCAACAATGGATTACAAATGGCACTGAAACACTTCTTCAGAAGTTCTACACAAATTTCATCGGGGCTACTTTTATTTTTCAAAGAACCAACAATTCTTTCTAGATCTACCATATTGATAAGACTAAAGTTGGACAATTTATTATGAGTTATTCTTTTAGTTATAGGAAATTTGTTGTCAATTCCATCAGTTATATTTATTATACTTTTGATATAAAATGTGTTCAGGCCATCTGGTATCAAAGTCATATCAGAAATTATTTCACCATTGCCAAAATCAATAGTTGTAAGATTGTATTCTTTGTTATTATTCGGTACTAATGTCTTCAGTGTTTTCCACATTTCAGTAGGATTGTTCTTATTTGAGTCAATCTTTGTCTCTAAATAGTTCTTCTTCTCCTGTCTAATTGTTTTCACTGCTATATTTCTTTTTTGTTTATACTTCTCCCAATTATCCGTTGTTTTATTGACTGCATAATGTTTGTAACTCATATCCCTTTCTTTTGTAGCTTGCCTCACCTTCTCATTCCAGAATTCCTTATAATGTCCAAAGATCTTGACCGGTTTTTTTGGAGCGACTTCATTCAAAATTGACAATACATTGTCCAAAAATTGTTCATATCTATGATTTAAATCCCTCTCTGTGTAGTTCCATTTTATAAGTTTTAGTTTTGACTCAATTTGTTCATAATCAATATTTTTTCCCTAGTTTCAATTTTGAATGTTTTTGTGTCTTTTGGTAGAATATTTGGTAATGATATTTTTATATTATGGTGTGTACTTATTTTTGGTGAATCAAATACAGTAACATCTAAGTCAGTATTCGTGAAAACTAGATCTATCATTGACCCTCCTGTAGCAGTTAAATGTGTGATCTCATCAACTCAGTTCGAAAAACCCATGTCGTCCATAAAGTTCTTTAGTCTTATAGTATTTGTATTTGATTCTAAACAATTCAAATCAAAATCACCACAAATAATTATTCTAGAATTTCTTTCAGTTACATTTTCTTCGCACCAATCTTCAAACAATTGCAAAAATTGTGCTATGCTACAACTGGGAGACCTGTATAACACAAAGACAATAAAAGTTTTTTTTTGGAATAAAACCGATACTCCCGTTAACCAAAACACTTTATCAATGCATTCCTTGAACACTTCAACTATCTTTAAACTTTTTTCAGTCAATATTGCAGTTCCACCTGTATGTCTACTACTACTATCGGTTCTAGTCAATATATAGTTTTCTATATTAATTTCTGAATTGAATATATCGTCAGTAACATGGGTTTCGGACAGACATACTATTGAGGGTTTTTTTATACCCACAAAAGTCCTAATTTCATCAATATGTGCAGGTACACTTTGAGCATTGAAATATAAAATAAAATTATCTAAAGTGAAGTTATTGTCTATACAGGATGTTTTCGGACATCTGTTGTTTCTAAAAAAGAATCATCATGAATGACAGTGGAATTTTCAGTATTGTTATCTGATTCTGCTTGACTAGGAAGAACACTATTAGTACATTCAATATTACTAGTTTTTTTTTCAAGAGCAGTTTCATAAACACTTTCATTGCCGATCTTATTTGAAGGACTGTTCTCTTTTATACCTCCACTTCTATCTATCATTTCTATTATTCTTTTCATCAGTTTAACTTTACCTACATACTTAAACATAAGAAATTTTTTAAATAAAAAATTTGAGTAATTCAGTATTGAATTGACATGCAAAAATACAATATTTTTCATTTCCTTAACGTCATGATGAATTTTTATATTAATATCATCAATAAATTTGTTGAGTACTTTTCGGTTTGCCCATCGAGGGATTGAGAAAATCATGACATTTGTTCTCAAGCTTACCTCCTTAAGTGCGTCAAGTATGTTTTCATTTACCCCTTTACCTCTCATAGCATTTGTCAAACCTGCTGCAATTATAACATGGTCGGTGAGTGTAAATGACTCCGTCAAATTTCTGATATCAACAATAATATCCTCTAGTTCAGCATTGTGTTTGATAAAAGCTTGTACTAAATATTTATTGGGCTGAAGGTTGTTTAATATTTTCGTTAAGTCAGTTGAATTACTATCACCTAATATGAGAATTTTTTTCTTAATCTTGACTTCCTTGTTTCTGTAAATATTTTCTTCCTGAGTTCTTCTCCCCTCTTGACAATCATCATGAATTTTGTTGCGACATATGTTTTGCTTAACGTCTGTCTTTTGTTCATTGTTACGTTTTTCATAGTTTTTCCACTCTTTCTGTTCTCTTCTATATAGATCATTTTCTGCAGTTAAAACTTCCATGGATGTGATCATATTATCATTTATTGTTATTAACTCCCGTATATCATCTTCTAGTTTCCTCATGTCATTTTTCAGATTTTCCGCTTCATTTCCAAAAATTTCATTATTTTTTTGTAAATCTGTGATATCTCCTTTGGTTAATTCCGTTTGTACACTGGATATTTTGTGTTTGCTAATTTTCGTTGTGGTTTGTACAGGTACGGACCTTGTGTTGTTGGAGGTAGTTTGAGTTTCGGAATGAGTATGATCTTTACGTGTTAGTCTTAACTGGGTTTCAAGTTCTTCAATTTTATCATTGGCTTTCAAAATCTCTTTCTCACGAATATTTATTATTTCTTTCAGTTCTTCTTCAGTTTTGATAGCGTCTTCTACGAATTTCTGTCTTTCTAATTTTATTTGTACCATATGTTTGTTTTTAATTCATTTTCTTCTTCCATATCCTCTAATGTTTTTCTAGAATGCTCTTTTCCATTTCCACTAGAGCCATTTCCTTTGTTTTTTGTTTTTCACAACACATTATTGTTGGACCACTCAACAATTGAAATTTGCCCTTGTTACTTAGAACACAGGATTTGTGATACATACTGGAGCAGTTTACACAGAAATAATAGGGAGCGGGTCTGGTTCTACAGCATTTAAACATTGCCATTTTGATTAAAAAGGGCTACGCCACTGGTTTCCTGATTTACTAAAGGAATCCCCTTTCTTTTACTCTTATCGGTTTTTCACGTATTGTCCGCAAAAAAATGGATTCTTCCTATAGCTTATTACCACTTTTTTCACTATTTCATATTTCAGATTCTGGTGCTAGTGCCAATGACCCTTTTTTTGTGGTGAACTTTTTATCACTCGATGGGAGCACCTGGAGATAAGCCCTTTTTTATAGTGCAAATCAGATGAGATTTTGCTTAGTATTTATTTACAAAGAGAGATTGATTACTAGCATTCAAATGCGATTTCTGCTTGTAGAGACCTTTGAGTTTGGTAGAGATACACAGTTACAGGTGTGCCAAATTCTTCTGTGGAGTTTGATGCCACTTTCAATATTTTCGGTAGAGTTTAAACCACTAAAAACTGGTGAATATAAGCAAGTTGCTGTCACACACACACACATCACACCTCAATATGTCAATGTTGGGCATTGATTTTATATTATTCCTAAAATAAAATGGAAATATGAAAAATACATGCCAAACAAAACAATTCAGTATTTTGACCTTCGTAGAAATCTAATTTTAGTTAACAATATTATTTGTTATTGTTCGGCAATAGTTTTTTATGATTATTAATAGTATAATATACGTAATAATGTAACCCCCGAATGAAATTATTGGAAATGTTTCATGTAATTAGCGAAAAAGGAATCCATACATATTTTTCCAACACAATGGAATAAACGGCCGATTTTGTTATGTTAAGGGACTGATATTTTTCGATCAATTATGGTGTGGTTTCCTTTCCTTTGTCTTCAAAAGATATTCAGACATCTCAGCGATGTCACCAGTGTAACATGAGCCAAAAAATGTATTTTATTTTTTTGGAAATAATACCTTCGAAAAACACTAATTATCTCACCAAATGTTACCACTGTAAAACACAGTGACTTGTTATACCATACTTTTTGTTTTAAAAAATCATCAGAAAATACATATTTAACTTTCTCCAACAAGTGAAAAAATAAAAATTTGTTTGGCAGCAACCTTTCTTACGAGAGGATGCTCACTGTCACCAACCTAACAACTGGAAGTGGCTAGGATTTCATTGTTTCAGGTTAATTTCCTCAAAAACAACTCCTGGCACTAGGTTTCAGCACCTGATCATCCGATCGGTTGTGAATCCGGCTAAAAGCGATGTCTAGTCTGGATGTAAAATTTCTCCTTCAATTTCGGTTAACTGAGGGTTTGAGATTCTCCCTCTGAGTCCAGGAATTTGCTCCGCCGATCTGAATGGCAAATAATGACAATGATTAGAGTAAAACACGTATATTTAGGAAAAAATTTGTAAATTTTCACTGTACAAGGTGCAAGGCAATTACCAAAAACATTAGATATTTCGGGCTCATTTGAGTCCGTTATTAAAGGTCATTATCTAATCTTACAGTGAAAGATAATCTACGTGCCTTTTCGAGCAGATCGACTTTGGACTTGCCTGGGATTTATGTCCTGAATCGGAGTCAGTTCCCCTTACCTACTCTGTATGGAAAACTTGTGAGAAACCTCTCGTTACGTGGTTTTCAAACAGATCCGTGTCCATATTTTTTATTCTCGTTGGACTTATAATACCCTTGGATTCCAGAATGAAATAAATCGGATAGGAAGCATTTATACAAATGTTTTCATACCACCAAAATTGCAAGTTGCATTGGTAGATATTTCATTAACCCAAAATAGACTTACCACTCGAGCTGTATACCGAATATTCTCGTAGTTTCTTCAAGTTATCTCAAAAAGGCTACTTGTTTGATGAGATATCCATTTTCTATTATTCTCATTCACACCAGCAATAATACGCGAACCTGATTTATTTAGCCCGTCGAGTTAGTTTTGATCTCTGATATTCATAATTGACTCGCCTCGCGACTTTTTCTCTATCGCCCGATTCGTGTTGACACTCCGGGAAGAGTCTAAAAAAATCTTCAATTCAACCGTTTCGCTCTGATCTGCCGAGAAACTCGAATTTTATAGACACCTCACGCCGAGTAGACTTTAAAATCTTCCAATTCAACCGTTTCGCTCCGATTGGCCAAGAAGACTGCCAAATCTACCACTCTTTGGACGCTACCACCCATCGAGCTTGGCTTTCTTGCCTTGCCATTGGCTCAGGTGTCCAGAGAACGATTATGAAAGCGTCTCTAGTTATATCGATGCACAAATTTGACGGCATCGAATTAGTATTCACTTTGGGATGCCTAATGAGTAGGTTCTCTTATTGAAATTCCAATGCCACGATTCTGATTGAGTTTCTATTACAAGGCGGGTTAGATTATTCTTAAACAAAAACCAATTACCTAGAAACTGCAAATTGACTTACATTTCGGGCTCCAAGCTTATACTGACCCGGCTAAGGGACCATTTCAGTTTGACGGGCATGAAAACAGCTGATTTTAAAGATTCTTCTTCTATGAATAAAATTGAATAGTCAGATCAATTTTTTGTCAGTTTATCCAAATGACGTATTAGTACATAGAATTATTTTTCAATTTTTCATTATTATTTTCTGAATTTAATTTTTGTCGCTGCAGAATAATGGGAAAAAAAACAAAATTACACAACCAAACAAATCGTACGTGTCAGGTGTTGTGAATGATTATAAGACTTTGGGTTCAGTACTATGTTCATTATTGATTATTATATATTTCAACCAAGATTCTCATTTCTAATTTTTAATCATCTTCCTCTTCATCGGTTGTCTGTTCTGACAGCTCCATCTCCCCTGTAGTTTCGTTATCTGCAATATATATATATATATATATATAATATATATATATATATATATATATATGAATATATATATATATATATATTTATCGAAACCGTGTCGATATCTGCCAGCATTCAAATCGAAATCCTTGACGTCAGTATATGTTTTGAAATATATGTACTTGAGGAGAAATTGAGTTTGAATTTTTGTATGTATTTGAAACGTCAAAAATGATCCTGGATCATCATCTGTTTTTTCAGTTGACAATACTTTTCAGAAGATAAAGTTCAAAGTTGTATAGATATAGGATGTAAAAATTCTATTTTTGGGATATACATTTGAGACACTCTGTATAATATTATGCAATTTTTTGAGTTGATGCGAGATGAGCTGCTGAATTGGAGTTCTGTGTTGAGGTGGTCTGCTGCTGAAGGACTGTTACGATGTTGAGCATGGCTTACAAACTGCTGATTATCTGGAAATAGAAATGTCTTTTATAATTTCACTTTGGAAAAGACATGTGGGGGAAGGTTTGTTCGTAGGTTGAAACAGGAGGAAGGTTTGTTCGAAGGTCGAAACAGAAGGAAGGATTGTTTGTAGGTTGAAATAGAAATAGTTTACCTCAATTTTCAATGATTTGGAACGAGATTGCTAGTGATGACTTCCCTGTGTCGACTAGGCCTCTGGAAATGATGCAATATTTCCCTGATGAAAGCTGCTTCAGATGGGGCTGATATTGAGTTGCCACACGGTGAGGCAGGAATGTCACTTGATCCTCTAGTTGGATGAGGTAGGTATCTCGAAATTTCCCCTTCACTGTTTTGGCTGTTAAAATCTTGTAGAGCAGATTGATGGTGAGCTCACTGAGCTCGATGCAGGGTAGCCTATCTGCAATTAGGAAAGCTTCGTTCAAAATATTTAGATCCATCTGAGAAAAAAACCAAAAAAGAACTGTGCTAAGAATGGTACGCAGTTTTGAAAAAGAGACATTGAAACAATCAACTTTCAAATTAATTCCACTTGGTAAAAGAAGAATTAAACGCTTGGTTGGATACTGAGCATTCTTTGAAAAAATCGGAGAATGGTAAATTGCACGCAGTTCTGAAAAATCAATTTTGAATGAATTGCACTTGAAAAATAAACTACTGGAAGATAAAGCGCTGGAGAATAATAATAAAATGAACTTACTTTTTCAATAGATGAAACCAACACTCTATAGCAAAATACTTGAAGGAGCGTTGTTGATGAATGAATCAAACACTGGTATTCGGAGTAGAGTTGATGTGCAACTAGAGCACTTGTAGTCAGTCGATGAGCAGATGAATAATTGACGGCTATTTCAACAACTCACTTGTTATGCAGAATGTTTTTTCCCCTTGCTCCAGCTATCGGGCATACGTGGCCTGACGTGACGTTATCCTTGCAAAACCCTTCATGAATATACAAGAATGCAATGATTCTAATAATGGATATCAATTTCCGGTCATTTTTATTGACTTTCTAATGAGTTTGACCTCATTATCAGGACATTGACCCCGAATTTTTGCTGACAAAGCATTTATGAATAAACATACTTCATGAATTTGCGAGAATGCAATTTCGTCATATGCAATAATTCTAATTATGGATATTGATTTCCGGTTACTATGGATAATTATCTTTCTGCTCAGTTTAACCTCATTGTCAGGATATTGACCCTGAGTTTTTTGCTGATAAAGCTGTAATGAATAATTAGGGGTCTGTACTTTCTGATAATAAGTGTTACATTTTTCCCGTTGTAGGATGATTATGAAATACCAATGAAATGAAATTCGTGAATATATATTGGAATTTTATTCAGCTATTCACTGCCATTTTCGATACAATAATGATGATAAATGACAATATTATGCACGAGATAATGGGAATTCTGAGGAGTATCTGCTTGGGGGGATTAGCGCGGTGGGTAAGTGTCGGACTCATGAGGTCTTGAGTTCGATTTTTGGCCAGGGCAGAAATTTTTCTATTTAATTTGAGAGAATTCAATGTTGAATTTCGTAGACGGGTCGAGGATGGTCCTCAACGATTCGCTGTTGCGATCAAATTAACAGTGCTGCTCCTAGGTGGCGTATGGAGTTAGTAACCTACCCAGAACACAGTGTGAATGATACATTCAATGTTTGTAATTGTCCCACCGTCATAGACGTGCAAGCAAAAATCATTAAGGGATGCAGTATTGCTTGGAGCAAGACTATCTGCATCCCCCCGAAAACACCTCCACTGTCTACGCTGGTTGAAGGCCGAATGGGAACGGATTTTCCGCAGGAGGGGATGTCCATATTGCGCCATATCGGAAGCAGAGGACAATAAAATGAGAGACAGAAAGTATCTTCTTCACTAGTCTGCTTGCGGACCTGGAATGATTCTGATGATTGTCAGGCTGCTCCCATTCATCTGCATCTTGTTCGGTTCGATCTTGAAAAATAATTTCGAGTTTGTAATAACGTGTTTCTTTCGGCAGCGATCTGGAAAAGATATTCAACATACCGTCGTTTACTTTTGTCAAGCCCATCATTCTCCAATCCAATCTATTACACTTGTTTGAGTCTTCTGGTGTCGTCGAAACAAACTGATATGTGTTGGACTCCATGGGGCGCATTGATATATAGCTTATTATTGAGGATTGTCGAAAGCAGCAGCAGAGACTTTAGAAGGGCCATTGAAGGGTGTTGATGGTTCGATGCGTGGCAATGGATATGTTGTTGGGGGTATTTTACATTATCTCAAGCCCTCCACACTCAACTTGCCAAACTGTTTCACTACGTTTTCTTTTTCTCCGTAAAATTCGATATCTTTGGATAGTTCTCGAAAACATCTTCCAAATTCCTCAAGTTCACGTCTGTACTCTTCAGCAGACATTCCGAAAATGATTGTTTTCCGCGTCATTGTTCCATTATTCCAAATAATTTGGAGGGGGAAGCGATAGACTGAAGATCTGGCGATCCTTGGTTCGAGTCTGGGCATTGATATTTCTTTGTTTTTCGATTAACATGAACATGAACATGATATGCATGTGGACTCTACATGTACACGTTTTCCAGTAAGGGCTGGCTTGTTGGAATACCCGCACGAAGCTATGCTCCCAATAATAACGAAGTTAGCTACTAGCGTTGTTGATGAATAACTCAAACACTGGTATTCGGAGAAGAGATGATGCGCAGCTTGAGCACTTGTAGTCAGTCAAAGAGCGGATGAATAATTGACGACTATTTCAACAACTAACTTGTTATGCAGAACGTTTTTGCCCCTCCCTCCAGCTATCGAGCATACGTGGTCTGGCGTTACGCTATCCTTGCAACACACTTTATGAATATGCAAAAATGCAATAATTCTAATAATGGATATCAATTTCCGGACATTGTTATTGACTTTCGAATATGAGTTTGACCTCATTATCAGGATATTGACCCCGAATTTTCGCTGACAAAGCATTTATGAATGAACATACTTCATGAATATGCAAGAATGCAATTTTGCAATAATTCTAATTATGGATATTGATTTCCGGTTATTATGAATGATTTTTTTCTGCTTAATTTGACCCCATTATCAGGACATTGACCCTGAGTTTTTTGCTGATAAAGCTGTAATGAATAACTAGGGGTCTGTATTTTCTGATTATATTCGTGGATATTTATTAGAATTTTATTCAGCTATTCACTGCCATCTTCAATACAATAATGATGATAAATGACAATATTATGCACGAAATGATGGTTATTCTCTCTTCACTAGTCTTCTCTCTTCACTAGCCTGCTCTTCACTAGTCTGCTTGCGGACTTGGGGTGATTCTGGTGATTGTCAGGCTGCTCCCATTCATCTGCATCTTGTTCGGTTCGATCTTGAAAAATGATTTTGAGTTTGTAATAACGTGTTTCTTCTGGCAGCGATCTGGAAAAGATATCCAACATACCGTCGTTTACTTTTGTCAAGCCCATCATTCTCCAATCCAATCTATTGCACTTGTGTTTGAGTCCTTTGGTGTCGTCGAAACAAACTGCTATGTGTTGGACTCCATGGGGCGCATTGATATATAGCTTATTATTGAGGATTGTCGAAAGCAGCAGCAGAGACTTCAGAAAGGCCATTGAAGGGTGTTGAGGGTTCAATGCGTGGTAATGGATATGTTGTTGGGGGTATATTACATTCTCCTAAGCCCTCTACACTCAACTTGCCAAACTGTTTCACTACGTTTTCTTTTTCGTCGTAAAATTCGATGTCTTTGGATAGTTCTCGGAAACGCCTACCAAATTCCTCAAGTTTACGTCTGTACTCTTCAGCAGACATTTCGAAAATGATCGTTACCCGCATCATTGTTCCATTATTCCAAATAGCTTGGAGGGGGGAGCGATAGACTGAATGAATATCTGGCGGTCTTTGATTCGAGTCTGGGCATCGATATTTCTTTGTTTTTCGATGAACCAAGCATGTAGACTTTTCATATCCACGTTTTCCAGTAAAAGCTGGCTTGTTGGAGTACCCGCACGAAGCTGTGCTCCCAATAATAATGGAGTTAACTACTAGTGCCCTTTTGACATCGGAAAATGTTTAATTATGTTTCTTGATCTTGAGGCGAACCCATTGACACTGAAATCCCTACCCTATTGGAGTGAACATCTGGCGGTCCCAGGTTCGAGCCTGAATTTCGACATTTCTTTGTTTTTTGATGGATTTGGATGATGCTGGATGCGGCCGATACGAATAAGAATCCATTTTTTTATTCCATGTAATTCAAAGCATTCAAATAGCGATTTATTGTTCTACTATAAAGTGGAGGTATGGAAAATGAAGAATTCAATATATGGGTGTCCTCCTTCAATTTGATACCCCCTCGGTATAGTGAGGTTCGAATCAAATTTTTTGTTTTTAAAATAGTTTTTCAAGTGCCTCAATGGCTCGAGTCCATCGATTCACATTGACTCGTTGAAAATTAGTCGAATCGGCTTTGACTTCTTTGATACACCCTGTATACAAAATGTATGTGAATGAGTTTTTTGTCCCAATTACAGGCGTCCAGGTTTTTACAGACGATCATGTTTTCTCTCTCCAATGACAGACGACCATGTTATATCTCTCCATTGACAGGTGAGGTTAGGCACCTAATTCAAAAGCCAGTGATTCATAGGTTAGGTTTGACCCTCATATATATATTTCGTGAGGTTAGCCCCCCGTATATTGTAAGTTAGGTTAGACCCCTCGTACACGTACACATAATTTTTCTCTCCAATGACAGGTGGCTATGTTTCTTCTCTCTCCAATGAGAGACGATCATGTTTTTTCTCTCTCCAATGACAGGTGACCATGTTTTTTTTCTCTCCATTGACAAGTGAGGTTAGACGCCAAATTTGAGAGCTAGTGATTCATAGGTTAGGTTAGACCCTCGTATATATTTCGTTAGGTTAGCCCCCGTAAATCGTGATATTGTAGGTAAGGTAAGACCCCCTCGTACACGTACACATAATTCCTAGGTTAGGTAAGATGCCAAAAATCATGAGATGGCCCAACGTAGACCCTCGTACACGTACGCGTCTCCATCATCGAGCGCTCTACGCGATGCGAAAGGTGGCGCCATCTAGCGGAAAAATGGTGGGGTTTGAGCCAGAACGAAGATAGCTGCTCTACTTATAGTGTATTCAAATCGGCCGTATGAATAATCGATTAATACTCGATTTGGTTTATATATTCGAAAAAGTCTCTTCACAATGGCCATTTGAACTTTTGGAAGAGTTATCTTCAGCAGTCTATATAATCTAAACTGTTGAATTCAGAGTGGTAATGCAATGGATTATTTGATCAGCATCAGGAGTTCTGGCATATATAAAAAATTCGAACAATTTCCCCGAAAGCCAATTTCCCATCGATGCGGTGCGAGGTCCTTTGATAATCCACGCCCACGATGGGTGGAATGAAAGTTAAATATATTTTTTTTTGTCTCGATTGATGTAACATCGCGTCGTATTACTTATTTTTCTTCTTGTGACGCCATTATCTGTACCTCCAAGTGACGGATTTCCCCTCGGACAAAACATTTTCAGACCACTATTAACGACAACATGTATCTCCGTCAAACAAAAGGATTTCAATTTAAAATTAAAGGGAAACGGACTCTACTTATTATTATAATAAGATCAGTTTACAACATAGCTGAACCTAGGAAAATTACATAAATATCAATTTACGTTGAAATTTCAATTCATGCATCAAACCGCAGTATAATATGAGATAATTCACGTGTTTTCAAATCCGTACCTAGCTGAATCTGTTTCATCTCACTCGGACATCAGATATTCAATTCACTACACGGAGTTCACTGCGCCGAATATAAACCGTGAACCACAAGGCGCCGGTGAAGTTGTATTAAAATAAATAATAGTTTGAAAAAACTAAAAAACACGCTTTTATAGAAAACCAGACTAAAAAAATAGAAAATAAGAAAAAAATGTATTTTATTTAAAAAAAGCGTGGGGTGCATGGTATCGGCCCGGTGTGTGATGTACTATACAATCATTGATACCATGCACCCCACGCTTTTCTCAAAATAAAATAATTTTTTTTCTTATTTTCAATTTTTAGTCTGGTTTCTATAAAGCGTGTTTTTCAGTTTTATAAATTATTATTCATTTCCTACTTAAATTTTTTAGTGTGGTTTATTTATAGAAGCGGCCGCCATTTTAAAGCCGTCATCTTGAATTTTCCAATTTTCACAAAAGAATCATAATATTCGACCCCAAAAACCCCCACATACCAATTTTGAATAGAATCAGACCATAATCACAAAACTCGGCAGCCATTTTAAAACCGCCATCTGGAATTTTTCAATTTTCACAATAGAATCATAATATTCGACCCCAAAAACCCCCACATACCAATTTTGAATAGAATCAGACCATAATCACAAAACTAGGCCGCCATTTTGAAGCCGACATCTTGAATTTTTCAATTTCCACAATAGAATCATAATATTCGACCCCAAAACCCCTCACATACCAATTTTGTATAGAATCAAACCATAATCACAAAACTCGGCCGCCATTTTAAAGCCGCCATCTTGAACTTTCCAATTTTCACGAAAGAATCATAATATTCGACCCCAAAAACCCCTACATACCAATTTTGAATAGAATCAGACCATTATCACAAAACTCGTCCAGCATTTTGGAGCCGCCATCTTGAATATTTCAATGTTGACAAAAGAATCATAATCTCCGACCACGAAAACCTTCAGATACCAAATTTGAAGTGAATCGGACCATAATCACAAAACTCAGCCGCCATTTTGAATTCTCCAATTTTCACAAAGAATCATAATAGTCGACCCCAAAACCCCACACACCAATTTTGAATGAAATCAGACCATAATCACAAAACTCATCCACCATTTTCGAGCCGTTATCTTGAATTTTTCAATTTTGACGAAAGAATCATAATTTCCGACCACAATAACCCTTGGATACCAATTTTGAAGCGAATCGGACCATAATCACAAAACTCGTACGCCATTTTGGGAGTCGCCATTTTGTTTTTTTCACACAAAATTTCTTAATGCATTGTCACCGGAATAATGTACACCTGCCAAATTTCAAATCATTCGGACTGCTGGAAGTGGGTCATAATCGCGCCCAAAGGAGTCGGTTACAAACAAACAAACAAACAAACGAACATACAAGTGGGGCTAATATAAAGCGTGTAAAAACCAGGATCTTGAATTATTCCTGACCGTTCGGCGTATGATCGCAAATTACTGTAATTGAAAAAAAAATTGGGCGGGTGGCATTGTTGAAAGTGTATGGTGGATATGAAGGGCAGTGGCTCTGTTTATTGTAGTGAAAAATTATTATTAAAACATTTTCATTTCTTAATGTTCGAAGCATTTTGTTAATTCATACCCGCGTACTTTTGTTTTAAGGGTGTGACATAATATGCTGTATCATAAATTTACCTTTGTAATTTTTATAGCAACCCAATACAATGCAAACTATTAATAACTAACTACAAAGGAAGTTATTCCAGAGAATATATCAAATATAGTTCATGGGTGAACGGGACGCCTATGCTGTGCTCCAATTCGTCAGTCGCGTTCATGATGGAACGTCAAGAGGGGCGTTGTGTTTTTTATGTAAAAATTTATTTAAAAAATTTAAAGCATTCGATCGTAAAAAAATTAATCTGTGCAACGAAAAATTGGAAATAGGAAGAGAAAAAGTTGGGGAATTGTGTGATGTAAAATTACCATCAGACATTCATCAAAGAATCCGGAAAATTGAGCAAAAGACGCCAGAATTAAGGAAAAGTCGTGATTGTTATAATCGTCGAAGAATTAGAGAGCGAAATTCAGGTAAAGACCGTTGAATCTTCATATTATTAATTACTCGGTTATATTTATAATAATTAACAATATTATATATATATATATATATATATATATATATATATATATATAAAAAAAGGGGGTACCCTGAGGGGACTAGTTGAAAAAACTAAATTTTAAATAAACTTTGGGGTTTTCCTTGGGGTTGACAAAAAACCATAAAAAAAGAATTTTTTTTCTTTTTAGTCCCTTCGAAAATTTTTATTTTTCATTATCATATATATATATATATATATAAAATTTAAAATAACGACAAAAAGGGGGAAAAATTAAAGGGGAAAATCGGGAATTTTGCAATTTTTTTTCGGGGGCCAAAATAAAATTTCATTTTTAAAAAAATTAAAAAAAGGGAAGTTTTAAGTTTATGGTTGTTAATAAACAAATTTAAAAAAAAATAAAATTTTAAAATTTTGGAAGGTTTTATTTTGACGTTTGGGGGACATTGAAGTTTGAAATGACAACCCATGGAATCGTCAAAAAAAAAAAGGGGGGGGTTTAAATTTTTTGATTTTTTTTTGAGAATCATCATTTCCCTTTTAAAAAATAACAGTTTTCGATAAGTTTATATTTTTTTTTTTCTTTTTGTTGGGGTTCTTTAATTTCAATCATTTTAAAAAAATCTTTTAAATTTTTTTTTGAATGAAAATTTGGCCCCCGAATATATTTTTGTGTTTAATATGTTATAAACAAGATTTCTTTTTTGGGTCTTTATCATTTTGGAAAATAATACGAACAAATTTCAAAAAAAAAATTCAAACTTTTGGAAAAAAAAGATTAAAAGCCCCCAAGTTTTGGGAAGAAATCAAATGTCTACACATACCATGTAAAACCCGATTTGAACTTTTTGGTAAAGTTCAAGAACTCTAAATAATCGATTATTTACAGAAGTGAAAAAAGACTAAAAAAATATTCACACCCAAATCTATTAAAAGGCCATAGAATATCTTTCGAGGGAAAAAGTTTTATTCAGAAAAAAATTTATCTAAAAGATTATTTTTTGAAATATTAAAATTAAAAACAATCAAAATAAAAAAAAAAACAGTTTTGAAAACCCAAAAAATTAATTATTTTTTAAAATGGTTAAAACGTATTTCAAAGAATAAAAAAAAAATTAAACACCCATTACATATTTTTTTTTTTTACGATTAATCTGGTTTTTTTCAAACCTTCAAATTTCCCCCAAAACCCCCAAAAAATTTAAACCATTCCGCAAATTTTACATTTTTTTTTTTGTTTAAAGTTCAATAATCAACCCCTTACTTTAAAAACCCCCTTCATTTAATTTTTTTTTTTTCAAAATAAAATTTAATATTTTGGGGCCCCAAAAAGTTTAAAAAAGAAACAAAAAACCGCCCCCAAGTATTAAAATTTTTTTATAGTTCAACACTTTGCTGACTGAAGACCCCCCCTATAAAATTTTTAACCCCCCCTTATTTTTTGAAACCCGATTTTAAATTATAGATTCAAATTTAACAAAAAAACATTTTTGGGGAGGGTCCAGATGGGTACGGTTGGGGCCCGGGTAAGGTTAATTAAATTTTGGGAAAAAAGTAAATTTTTATTTAAAGGGGATTTTTTTCCCGAAGGGGAAAAAAAATTTTTAAAAAAAGGGAAAAGGTTTTTTCCAAAAAAAATATAAAAAAAAATTTTTCCCTTTTTAAATTTTTCGAGAAAAAAAAATAATATTTTAAAAAAAAATACTATAAAAAATTTAGAAAGGGAAAAAACACTATTTTAAAAAAAAAAAAAGGTTGCCAGTACCCAAAAATATATTATTTGGGAAAAAAAATCCAAAAAAAATAGCTTATAAACCCCCAAAAAACCCCTTTTTTAGGCCAAAATAAAAAAAAGGGGTTTTTGAACAAGATAATAGTCAGAGAAAAGTAAAAATCTTCAAAACCAAGATAAAAGAAGAGACACACCCCCCAATTTGGGCCCCTTAGATAAAAATACAGTGAAAAAAAAATTTTTTTTTGAAATTTCCAAAAATAAAAAAGAAGAGGGGGGACCACACTCTTTTGGGGGGGAAGACCCCTTTAGATAAAGATAATGTTAAAAAAATTTTTTTAATTGAAGAATTTTTTAAAAAAAACTGAAAAAGGGGGCCCCCGTCTTTCAGGGGGGCACAACCCCTTGAAAAAAAATAAATTTTTTTAAAAGGGGGGGCAATTCCCCTTTAAACCCTAAAAGGTAATTTCAAAAAAATTTGGGGGAAAGAATCCCCCTCTTTTTGGGGGTAAGGTAGTAACTGAAATGAATTTTCTTGCAAAAAAAACAAAAAAAAAAAAGCTACAGGGGGAAATTTTTTGGAGGAATAGATATAAGAAATTTTTAAAAAGGAAATCAACTTTTTCGCATGAGGCAAATTGAATCAGGTTTAACCCGGAAAAAAAAGGAAACCCCCGAAAAAGCAATTTTTAAAGAAAAAAAATTTCCTTAAAAAATATAAAAAAAAAAAATTTTTACCAGGGGAAAAACCCAAAAAAATCACCCAACAAATACCCCCTTCACTTTAATTTTAAATTTAAAAAAAACCGGGGGTTTTTTGGCCAGTCCTTTAAATTTACCCAATTTTAAAAGGCCCAAAAAAAAGAAAAAAAACTGGTTTTCCCCAAAAAAAATTTTCCCCAAAATTTTGAACAAAGTTAGTTAAAAAATTACTAGAAGGGGTTTTTAAAAAGGGCCCCAAAAAATTTTTTTTTTAACCTTAAAAAAAATTTTTATGCGGTTTTCCCAAAAATTTAAAAAATTTCAAGCATAAAAAAAAAAAAGAAATGCAATCAGCTACAACATTAATTTAAAAAAAAAAAAAAATTAAATCAAAAACCCCCCAGTAAAATTTTTTCATCTATAAAAGTACAAACAAAGCCAACTTTCCCGGACTTCCCCCTTTTCGAGTTTTATTCAAGAAAGAGAACGTTATCCTTTTGGTTTAAAAAATCACCCCTTCACCTGTTTTTTTTTTTGGGGTTTTTTTTCCTATTTAAAAAAATTTGGGAAAAAACCAACCCTGTCCCAAAAAATACCCAAAATTTTTTGGAACCAAAAAGGAACTTTCCCTTTACACCCAGGGTTTTTTACTACCTTTTCCCCCCCGGGGGGGGAAAAATTATGGGAAAATTGGAAATTTTAAAGGGCGTAAGAAAAAATTTAAATATATATATAAATATATATATATATATATATATTTTTATATATATTTTTTTTTAAAAAAAAAATTTTCCAGAACTTTTCCCAAAATTTTCCCGCTTTTTTTAAACCCGGGGGCCCCCCACCTTATCCCATTTTTCCCAAATTCAAAAAAAAAGAAAGGCCCCTTTTTTCCCCCCAAAGGGCCCAAAAACATGAAATTTCGGTTCGACCGCGGGGTTTTTTTTTTTTTCCCCCCTTTTGTAAAAAACCAAATTTTTTAATATTATATATATATATATATATATATTATTTTTATTTAAAGGGGTTTTTTTTTGTTTTTTTTTTTTATTTTTATCCATTTATTTTAAAAATCGAAATCTTTTAAAAAAAAAATTTTATTTTTTTAAATTTTGGGTTGGGGTTCCCCTTTTAATTTAATTCAATTTTTAAAAAAAAAACCCCCCCCTAAATTTTTTAAAAACCCCTTTTTCCCCCAGCTAAAAATCAATTGGGGGACCCAAGGGGAACCCGGGGGCGCCCCCCCAGGGGGCCCCCCGGTTTTTTTGATATCAGTTTCAAAAAAAATGACAATTTTTACCCAAACTTTAAAAAAAAAATTTTCATCAAAATAAAAAATTTTTTTATTCCGGGGGAAAATTTTCGGGAACTATTTTTCAAAACCCAATAAAAAGGGCTTAAAAAAAAATATACTTTAAAAGTGAATTATTGATAATGTTAAATTTAACTCTTTTTTGGGGGGTTTTGAGTCTATTTTCCCAAAAAAACCCCGGGGTTTTTTTAAAAAAATTTATTTTTGAAATGACTTTTTTTGGGGGAACCCTTTTTTGGTTCCAAGTCCCCTTGGGGTTTTTAAAAAGGAAAAAACCCAAATTTTTCGAATTTTTCCCCGTTCCGGGGAAAAGCCGTTCCAGTCAGCACCCCCCTTTTTTTGACAAAAAATTCGCCCTTACTGGTAGGTTTTTTCTCAAATGAGAAAAGGGAAAGATTGTTCAGCACGGGGGTTTTTTTGTACAGTTCTTTCTAGTTTTTCCTCTGTTTAAAAAATAACTTTTTTAAAACGAAAAAATTTTTATTTTTCAAATTCAAAATTTTTTTGAGGGTTTTCCTTTTCCCAAAAAATTTTTTTTTTCAATCTTAACTTTGATTTTTTTTTTTTTAAAAATCCTTTTTTTTCTTTTTGAAATTTTCATTTATTAACTTTTTTTTGCATTTTTTTAAATTTTTTTCTTTTTGGGGGAATTTTTTTTTTAAAAATTTTTAAATACCTCCCCACTATATATAAAATAAAAAAAAATCTTTTTTTACGTTTTCGCTTTTCAACCAATACCCTTTTTTCCCAAAATTTTTCCCTTTGGGATCTCTCGGGCTATTGTTTTCGTTTTAAATTTTTATACAGAATTTTCAAAAATTTTTATTTTTTTGTTTTGTTTTTCTCAAAAAATTTTTTGTAAATTTTTGATTTTAAAATTTTTTAAAAATTTTCCAAATTTTTGAAAATTTAAAATTTTCATTTAAAATTAGGCATCGACAAATTTTTTAAGGGGATTTGGAAAAAAAGTAGAATCTTCAGAAAACTGTAAAAAAATGGCAAAAAATTCAAATTGGAACATTTTTTTTTACTTTTGTGTTTTTAAATTTCCCATAATTTTAAATTTTAAACTTTTTTTAACATGAACACTTTACTTTTTTAACAAAAAAATAAAAAGGAAAAAGGGATGTTTAAAAAAATTGGGGAAAAAAGAATTTGGGTTTTTGAAATATATAAAAAAATTTAAAAACCTGACACAAAAATTTTTTTGGTTTTTTGTAAATTTTTTTTGTAAATTTTTTTTCCCTTTTCGCAGCGACAAAAAAAAAAATATGAAAATAATGAGGAACCTTTAAAAAAAAGATTCTATGTACTGATCCCATTCAAATAAACAAAAAAAATTTTACTATATTCAATTTTATTTAGGGGAAAGAAGAATCTTTAAAAAAAGGCTTTTTCTCCTTCAAACTGAAATGGCCCTTTTTCCCCCGGGTTCAGCAAAAATTTGGGGGCGAAATGTGTTTTGGGTTTTTTTGGCACTTAAAAACCTCGGTTGTTAGGTTTGGTTTTTTTTAGAATATTTGACTCCCTTGTAAAAAGAAAAAAAACCAAATCGTTTTTAAAATTTCAAAAAGGGAAAACCCCCCCCTATTAGGCCCAAAGTGAATACAAAATTGGGTTTAAAATTTTGGCATCGATAAAACGAAGTAGACCGCCCCAAAAATTATTCAACATTATAGAATTTTTTGGGTTTTTTTTACTATCGAGAAACAAGTTTTTAAATTGACCCTTAAAGGGAGTGAAAGTTGCTCAGAATTTTTTTTAGAATCGCCCGGGAACCTAAAGCCAAAGGGGCCGGGGAAAGGGGGCCAAGCTCGAGGGGGTGGTAGGCCCAAAGAGTGGTAGATTTGACGCCCCTTCGGCAAAGGGGGAAAAAAATTTTTTGGGAATTTTAATTTTTTTAAACCCTTTCCGGGGTTGGGGCGAAAAAGTTGAATTGAAGTTTTTAAAAAGTTCCCCGGGGGGCTTTCTCCCGGGTTGTTAAATAGAAAAATAGCGGATCAGAAAAAACCGGTTAAATTAAAAATTTTTGAGAATTCCCCTGGGGGGCAAAAGGAATTGGGCGTCAGAAAAAGTCGGAAGTGTCTTATAGAGTCGCGAGGCGAGTAAAATAAAAATATCAGAGATTAAACTAACTCGACGAGTTTTAAATAAATTGGTTCGCGTAATTTTTGGTGGGAATAAAAATAAAAAAAAGTAATATCTCATAAAACAAGTACCCTTTTTGGGGATCAAGAAGGGAAAATACGAGATTATAAAGGTATAGACAAACCCCGAGTGGTAAGTCTAAAGGGGTTTAAAGGGAAATTTTCTACTAACACAACTTGAATTTTGGTGGGGGGAAAATATTTGGGTTTCGATTTATTTCATTCTTTGGGAATTTTTCATAATCCCAACGAGGGGTCAGAAATACGGACACGGACATTTTTAAAACCACGTAACGAGAGGTTCTCAAAGGGTTTTTATACAAAAGGGGGTTTTAAAAGGGGGGGCCCCAAACCCGGACATAAATTAGAAGTCCCCAAATTCATCCGCCCAAAAAAAGGCCCTAGACTTTTCTTCCACTGTGGGTTAGATTGGCTTCAATAACGGACTAAAATGGGGGAAATATCTGATGTTTTGGGTTTTGGGGCCCCGCACCTTGTACCGGGGAAAATTTTTTTTTTAATATACTTGTTTTCCCCTGATAATTGTTTTATTTTTGGGGCGGTTGGGAAAAAACAAATTTCCGGGGCTCAGGGGGGGAGAACCAAAACCCCCAGTTTACCCCAACTTGAGGGAGAAATCTCACATCATCCCCTGGGGGTCGCTTTTGGAATTCACAACCGATGGATGTCGGGTTTGAAACCCCCTACCAGGCCCTTGTTTTTAGAGGAATTAACCTGAAACAAAAATCTAACTACTTTCCCCCGGTTGAGTTGGTAAAAAAGGAGCATCCTCCCCCAAAAGGGGGGGGGCTGCCAAACATTTTTTCTTTTTCACTTGTTGAGGGGAAATTTTAATATCATTTTTTGGTAATTTTTTTGGAACCCGAAATATGTTCTACAGTGGTAACATTTGGGGGGAATTAGTGGGGTTTTTTTTAAAGGTTTATTTCAAAAAAAATTTTAATTTAGTTTTTTTCGGCTCGTGTTAAATGGTGACATCCTTTTTGGGTTCGAATATATTTTTTAAAAACAAGGAAAAGCGGAATTTATTTTTTTTTGTCCACCCTTTTTTGGGGAAAAATTCTAACGGCCCCTAAATATTACAACTGGTGATATTAGCGGGGTATTCGAAACAATTTTTTCAACCCCAAAAAAAGAAAGATAGTCTAATTGACTACTTCAGAACCGGGTTTTTTTTTATTTTACTTCATTTCCCTTCGGCAATTTCATTTTTATACATTATTCAAATTGAAAATTACCAAAAAGGGAAAAATATGATGTTATAATGTAAACAAAATCGGATGACAATTCATGGGGAAAAGGGAAACCCCCTCAAACAATAATAATGTTCGGTAATTTTCATTTTTTTTACGCCCCCATAATTTTATCAAAAATATATGTCCCCTCTTTTTCAAACCCTCAACATAACAAAATTTGGCCGTTTATTTTTTGTGTTGGAAACTTTTTTTATGGATTCGTTTTCCCTTAGTTCAAAACATTTCTAAAGAATTTTTCATTCGGGGTTAAATTTTTTACGTATATTTTACTATTAAATTTATGAAATACCAAATTTCCGGTAACAAATAATTTGAAAAAAATGATTTTTTTAAGGGTCTTTTCGAAGGTCAATACTGGGTTGGGTTTTTTTGGATTAAAATTTTTTTATTTCCATTTTATTTTTAGAAAAATATAAAAAAAAATGCCCAACATTAAAAATTTTAAAACGTATAAACCCTATACTCTACAACTTTGGGGCAGAAGTCTTGGGGTGGCTAGCCCCCTCCAAACCAAAATTTTTGGCGATATTTTTATCTCAGTAAATCAACAAAATGACAAACTTAAGAAAAAAAATTTTTACAACAATTTTTTACAACAATAAACAGCGCCTTTTCCCTTTCCCCTTCCATCTACATTTTTCAGCTGGTGTCCCCCCAAAAAACCCTTTTTTGGGATATACGCCGAACGGAAAAGTGATAATACCAAAATCTTGGGTTTTAATATAACTTAACCGGCGCCCCCCCCTTTGGGTCCACGGTTTATGGTGGGCCCTCCTTGTGTGGGGGGGATATTTGGGTGGTTCTTATACTTGTACTTTGGTGTGAACAAAGAGCATAACAAATATTTTTATGGATTTCCCTGGTATTTAGGTTTTGATTTCACGATTGGATCCCCAAAATTGTTACTCTTTTAGGGAAAAGGTTGGGGGGCCAACCTACCCCGGGAGACGGGGAAAAAATTGACGGATAAAAATCCGGCTTTTTTTGGGGGGCCCCCAAAAAATTTTTAAATTTTATAACCCTAGAACAATTTCCCCCTTTTTTTCCATTCAGCGTATTGGAAACACCGGGTAAGTTTTCCAAAAAAAAAAAATTTTGAAAATTTTTCCCCAAACAGACTTTAAAAGTTTACAAATATATTCCAATTGACTCTCTTGTCGCAATCAAAATCGGAGGGGTTTTACTTTGGGAAACTAAGGGCGGTCCTCCACCAGGTTTTTAAATTAGTCTTCTTTCAGCCCCCCGCAGTCAAAATTTTGGGGGAAGGTATTTTTCCCCCCCTGAAAAAAAAAGGTGGGAGCACCTACCAATTCTCCTTATTCTTTGGGGTTTTTTTTTAGTTTTCTCTTGGTTGACCCCAAAACCCCCCCGGCTTGCTTGTTAACGCATGGCATGCCCCGGTTGGCAGGTGGGCCTTCTTCTCCCAGCCCTCTTTCTACCGCTCAATTAGGTGGGAATTTTTTCTTTGAAAAGGGTTTGGGGCCTTTTTTTAGAGGGGGGTTTTTCCCCAAATGAAAGTCATGGACAAACAAAAGCAAAATTCGAATCGAGAAATTTAAATTTTGTTTTTTTCCAGTTGACGTGTTGAGTACTTGGGTTTTGGGGCAAATTTTAAGGGGAAAGTAAAAATTTTAATATGGTGTGAAGGTTATGTTCACAAAGAACCGATTCCAAATTTTAATCGATCCACCCGTCCCGGGTTTGGGTATTTTTCAATTAAAAAACGATCTTTTTTTTTAAAGTTCCTTTCACCTAATAAAGTGAATGGATATGACTTTTTTTTTCACAATTTCCATTACAGTCCTGGGCGGGTCTTTAAAAAAACACCCGTTTTGCGGGACTTTAGGGATTTTTTGAAAAAAAGGTCATGTTTTACTGTTTATTTTTCCCAAAATAAAAAACTAATGAAAATCTTTTTTTTTTTTCGGCCTAGAACGAAAGGGGGCGACCCCCAAATGTGAACAATTTTCCACAGTGTTTTTGCCTGAACTGATAGGGGCGTGGTGAAATCCGGGAATGTGAAATGGAAACATCAATATCAATCGGGTTGGGGAAGGGGTGGGGATACACTGAAAGTCGGTTTTGCCATGGATGAAGCACCGCCCTCATACGTGAACGCACCCATTCCCAAACATGAAGGTATGATTTTGGGGGAAAATTCAGAGTGTACAAAACCCTGTCAATAGTTCAAAAACGAAAGCATCATCAAAAAGCTTGGATGTCACTTTTTTCGTTGCGGCCAAACTTTTGGTAAAACGTTCACATACAGAAATACCCCCGGGGGAATTCAAACCCTCAAAGCCGTCATTTCTTCCCCAAGTATGCGGAATTCTCAAATTTTTAAAAAAAAAAAATTGACTAATCAATACCACTGATAATTCTTCAAAAGACACCTAACCGGTGTTCTAGAATACTCTCTCAAGAAGGGCAAATGAATAGAGACGAAGCCATTCAAATGAATAATGGAATCCAATTCCTTTCGAAATTACATTGAGCATTTTTGACAATATTCAGGTCTAACTAAATTGTTTTTTTCAGCAATATCAAAAACAAAACTACAGCAGCACTTAGATACACGGCCTAAGTGGATTACTGAAGCCCTTTGTTTTCTTCCCATTCTCCCACCTCACGAATCATCATGATTCAAATCGTTGAGAATGGTGACTCATAACTTTGTAAAAAGTATAACACTCCTTTCATCAGTAGAAAGAATCTGCACTGGGAAGGTTTCTCTGTACCATCCAGGTGGTTTCACCTTTAAGGAAGTTTTACTCGCATCGTTACTCAGCTCAAAGGCAAATCACTCTAGAAGGCCTCAGCGAGATGACCCATCAGCTGTTTTCAGAGACGTACTAGTCTAATTTTACCATCCTCGTCCTGGTATTGTTTTTCAACATATGATACCGACCAGAGTAATTCCTTCTCATTTTCATTTCAGGAGTTGAAACACTGCTCCATACCTACTTCATAGCGCACCACGATTATATAAAACAATTGGCCGAGGGTATTCGTTTCTGAACCGTCGCCGTAGTTCTCTTTTCCAGTTTTAGTCTGTACCTGTAGTGTTTCACGTCAAGGCGCGGGCGTTGATAACATCTATATCAGGAACCCCTGATTGCTGCGGCTTCCGCGAAGAAATATAGAAGGAGTTAATGCCGTAAAAGAATCTGCACTATCATCTCAAAGGCAAGTCAAGGTCTCAGGCCCCAAAATTCCTCAAATGTCAATAAAAGCTCTGCGGAAGGACTTTTCCCGGTATATTTTCCACCAATTTAACCAATGCCTCACACCGATTCACTTCCCTGTGCTGCTTATTTGGTGGTATGAACTTCAATCGATTTTTTCGCAGGAACTATACGGAGTTATAATGTACCAATTCAGAGTTTGTGAATGCATTCTACTCTATTTCAGTGAAATTGGATTTCCATTTATGCCTATATGCGGAGAAGCGAGGAGCCTACCTCGTCTAAATGAATCTTCGGCAAGGCTTACGAAGTACGTCCGGTGGATAGCGATAGAAACAACTCACCAGATGCTTATTGCTCGGTATACTGCGCAGGTGAACAAACATGTCAGCACTTGTCTCCTGATTTGGCAAGAGATTCCAATACATATCAGCTCCAGGGGCAACGCTTAAACGAAAGCTTCCCGTTCAACGTGGCGAAGGAGTCAGGGAAACTTCAGTCTTTCACGCATTGGATACGCCGGCAATTTACACATTTTGAAATGGCTGACCTGGCTTACACTTTTCTTTACGATAACGTTCAGTAACGTTATATAAATGCCGGGAAGATTCCTGAACGCCGGGAATGTTGCATTCGATTATTTTCCTGACAACTGGGGTGCTGTGGGCGAGAGCGGGACAACGAAAGGGCGTTAATCTCACAATATTTTGGTTTTCAATCTGCGCTTGACTTCTCTTCTTTGAATGAACCGAAACATTGCAACGTTTTGTCTTCCATTCCGGTGAATGTTTCTGCTTGAATTAGTTTGACAATTAAACATTGGTGATGACATATTTACCGGCTATTTGGTAATGGTTCTAATATTTTACTGCGTTTCATTTGATTTACTACGAGAATTTAGTTTTCGGCAGTTTTTCTAGTAGATCTCGTCTACTACGGCTTTAAAGACTCTGACCAAGTTTGCCATAGTCACAGAAACTGTAATTTTCAAGCTCCCACATCTATCTACTGAGACGCTGTAGAAGAAGGATACAATCCTCTTTTTTACTTTCCACCACCCCAGTGTTTCTTTGTTACAAACGTAATATTTATTTTCAGACCTTTATAGATTTGGAATTCTTCTAACCAGTGAGGTCCCTCCACCATTTTGAGTTTGCGTTTAAATATTGCGTTTAGGCATTATCTAAGAGAAATATCTGGATTCCATACTCCCGGAACATACTTACCACGTTTCTTTTTAGGTACGAGGTTTTCGTTTTTATAATTTGGTTTAGGCTCGATATCTGTCGTAAACTTCCTCTTTCTATCGAGAGATAAAACCATTATTCAGATAAATTACGGTAAGAAAACAGAACCGGAAATCGAAATCAAAATTTTCAAAACGATTTTAAAATAATCGGAGGCTCCAAGCTGGTAGCAGCTAAGTAGTTTAATCGTGGTATGTTCATAATCTTCAAAGGGCTGCATTTGGGGTTATAACTAGTTGCACTTCGATATCACCGGAGTTCTCGGTACCAATGTAATAATAACTATGGACTAGGCATCTTCGCTGCAGAGTGTTGAACATATAAAACTGCATCTTTGGAATGAGGATTTTTCAGCCGTACCTGCGTACGTGACATAAAGTTTGAAAAGTTACGTGGTAAATTTTCCAATAGTTACCAAAAACTGTCACTCTCAATTCACTGCTCTGCTCCCTTTTGTCCCAACCAAGCACTGGTTTTCCAAGATTCCTGCAAATAGTAATTTAGGCAATAAAACAGGGCCAAAAAATCCCTATATAGAATCAAATAACTTATATGGGCTGCAGATGAAATGGGTGGAAACGTCTAGTTATAGGAGCCTGTTAAGAATGCTTCACACAAGTCCAACATATTTGAGAATCAGAGTAATTTGGCTTTTGAGGTTAGGGGTGATAAGTTTGTCCTGTTACGCTGCAGAATACTGAATATTTGAATTACTCTCGCCCTCTTAACTCAAATTTTACATCGGCCATTTACATTAGTCGATTCTTCAATGGGTGATGTAACTCTTGAATGTTATCACACTTATCACACAATTATCGACATAAAACTTGTCGCTTGAAGGTTTGAGATGAAAGTCATCTTAGGTGCAAGAGGAAGACATTTTTGAATTTTCTTTCTTGAATGATGATCGATGCTTTAAGGACGGACAGGACTGCACGTTATACCAAAAGAACTCTATGTCGATAGCACTGACGATTTCACACACAGTTCGCTGAACCAGAAAATCGTAAAATCTCTGTCACTTTGGCACAATGAGGAATTTGTAAAAATGCCTCTATGAAATGTAGAGATATCACACTTAATTTTCGAAGCGGAATCTCAGAAGAACGATGGAATTTTTCCAGTAGAAGTTCACTCCACATATAATTACTGATTAGAGTGGTTGGTTTTCTCTCGAGGCAGAGCATCGAACGCGGTCTGATTTCAGTGGTTTGACTGCTCAACTTCACAACAGCGACGATGGGGCGAATAATGTCAGATTTATTCAATTCAGCGCAGCACTTCTTCGATTATATTTTCATTGAGCCAGTCTCTGGAAAACACTGAATTTGCTTGGTAATCTTCGTAGTATCCCATCTTTTCCAACTTTCTCTTGAGATTTACCAGATAGTCTTTTAGGGCCAGCACAGATTGTCAGGTATTGGAGGATGACAATCAATCCCGCAGCTTCAAATCACTTATGCTGCCCTCTTCTCGAACCTCACGGTATTTGCATAATTCACTCTCCCAACAGCTTCTCCAGTTCTCTCCTAGATTTGCTCTCGTCGGATCAGTATGCCAAAGTATCAATAATCCACAATTCTGCTGTTACACACCCATATCATTTCAGCATAGTAATACCATTACTGAAACTGAAATTCAGAAAGGTGTACTTTTTGGAAATACTATGGATTCAGGAAAAATAAACTTTCTATTGATAAAGTCAATAAGAAGTATTTCAGCGGCCATCAAACCTGGAACGGCGATTCTTAGCGTTGCCAGTGAACAGCTTTCCCATATACTCCCGCTACTGGAAGATATCGATTGGACCATCTTCAATATCTGATATTTGGTTGAATCAGGTGAGTTCAACCATCAAGGGCCTAATATTTTAAACACAAGCGATGTTATTTGCGAATGGTATTTGGTCACAAGCTTTAAATTACAGAGCATAATTTTCATCAGTACTTACAGGTCGAATTCACCAGCAGCATGAATGGTTGACTGAGTATCATTGTAGAGCCACCTCAAATAGACTATACATTATGTTCCTCCACCTCGGTCTGGTTTATGCATATCGGCTATAACAGCGGTTACGGTATATGATTTCTGTGAACCAGTCAGACGGTAATCTAGCATAACGAACTCTACTGTCACTAATAAGAAAGCAACTTTCAAACTTTGCAGGGGCCACTTCCCGGTGTCCGGTGGCTATTGCAGGTAAACTTTCCACTCTGGTATTCTCTAATTCTGCAGAAAAGTGCTACTGGCACATGAGGTACTTTGTATGTCTGCCACATAATTTAAGGAACATTTTACGTGATACTCAACACTTTTGGCTAAATACTGCACCCCAAACTCAAGGCATATATAGCAGCATCCCATAAATTTCCATAACTACCCTGACTGTCCACTTTTAGTGCTTCTTGACAATCTTCATTCAAGTGTGATTGGAGACTGAAAAGTACACTTCTTCTCGAGATTTTAGATCAACCTAGTACCGCATGCTGTTGAAAGGTAAAACAGTTTTCTCAAACAGGTGGTATTTTTTTCTTCTTGTTGATATCAAAACCACCGTAAGCCAAGTTAATCCTTTTCTTCACTATTAGATTCTTTATTCAGAAATGACATCAGCTTTTCTAATCCCGATCTTTGGTGGGGATTCATCATTATAATAACCCTGCTTTTGCGCACACTCTAATCAATAGCTTCTGGAAGGCGGGATTCAACCAACGGATATAGCATTGCGGAAAGCACAAGTTTATGTATTTACATCCAGGTTTGCAGGAAGAGGCTCTGTAATTGGCACTCAATTTTGTCGGTAGAGAACTTCATACTTTTACTAGAGATTATTCAAAGGCTTCAACTTTGCGGTTCTCTCACGTGATATTCTACCAATATATCATTTCTGCCGAATCGGATACTTGAGGCTTGCACGCTTTGGGTAGTGACTGCAGTCGGCGGCGGGTAACTTTTCAACGCGATGAGTCGAGCTTTTTGGAGTTCGGGATACAGTTTGTCTGAATTGAAATTTATCTTCGTATCTATCTGATCATCACTGTTGATTCACGTTCGGGCTGACTCCAGGATAGACCAATCTTTTATTTCTCCTCCGAATTTCTTGAAACGAATTTTGGGAGTTTTCATCTTTTCTTCTTGATTGACTCAATGCACGCCAGATCGTAGCCTTCCATGATTGTCTGCTTTTGCTTTGTCGGCGGTTCAATCTCAATTTTCAGCTCATGATGCACTCAGTTACGGTATTCATCGAAGCTCGAACTGCCTCAGTTTTCAATTGGAGTCCGGTAATGTCTTTATCAGATACACCAAATGTCCCAACATTTGTCGGTCCAATTCAGTGATGATATGTTGTTTTCTGCTCTAGAAGGCGCATGACTATTTTCCGGAACATCAAATTAGGTCTACAGGTTGTTCGTACAGCAAGAGCTGCTGGATTACAGCATCATATATAATCGATTAAAAGGAATTCCGATGGACTTCCAAGCACTTACAGCACTCCCACTTTATCCATTATCTGTATATTTGGGTCCTGTCTGGTCGCCAGATGATAATTCTTCAAGACACCCTATACCGGTGTTTTGAATACTCAAAGAAAAACCAAATGAATAAGATAACAAGTCAAATTAATTGGAAATCGAATTCCTTTTTGAAGAAAATTGTATTGTCATTTTTGACAATATTCAAATTCAACTAAATTGTTTTTTTCAACATCAAAAACAGAGACATATATATAGATACACACAAAGCCTTCACATTTCTTCCAACCCACAGTTACTTTCCTTTTGTGGTAAACACCTGAAGTTACCGATTTTCATAAACAAAGAAGAAGCAGAGGTAGTAAATTTTCTTAGATTATATTTTAGAAATATCTGGAGTTAGAATCGAATTGCTCTCATTACTGGAGGGTTCAAGTGGTCACTTCTTGAAGCTATCATGTTTCACCTATTCTGAGCAGATACACTTTCGCTGACATTCTTTGATTTTGCCCTCAATGGCTGATCAGCAATTATTGTGTATTATATTATTATCGTTCAAATTTATTAACAGACGTTGTCTTGTCCAAATTCTATATTCCCTGAAACTATTTACCACAGATATACTCTCGTCGTGGAAATATTTGTTTCCATCCTGGTGATCACTTTTGACTCTGCCGCCTTCGTTATCCGTTATCATGTTTCCCGTTATCCTCGCATCCCCGTTTCCGTCAATGTATTACATCCCGTTTTTCCCGATCTTTCCCTATTATTCCGTTTTTCGCATTTTCTCTTCAGTCATCCCGTTATTCCAGTTATTCCACTGTTATCAGTTTTCCATTGTTGGTATCCCGTTTTTGATATCTCGTTTTCCACGGGTATCATGGTATCCCCATTGTCCGTTATCCCAATTTTAAAATCATCCCCAGTTATCTCCATCATCCGCCGCATTCCGTCATCCGTTATACCATTTTCCTCGTTTTCCGTTATCCTGTTATTCTCATCATCCATTCAGTTTATCCCGTTTTTCGATTATTCAGATTATTCGGTTTTCCTGTTTTCCGTTTCTTCAGATTATAAAAAATTTAACAAATTATTCCCTATTCTCATTTGTAAAAACCCTTTAAAACGAAATGATGTCAATAGGCATTTTTTAAAAAATTGGGAAAATTTCCTTATCCGAAAATATATTTACAAATCTTACTAACAAAGCTTATTGCCTTTAATAAAAAAAATTCAAAAAAACCTATTAGGGATAAATTTATTCATTTCGAGTGCTTAGTTATTCAGAGTGTGACTGTCACAAATACTTTCAATTTATGTTTTAAATTTACTATAAACCCCCAATTATATTCCCCAAAAAAAAAGAATGTGGGGTATAGAATTTTTCTTAAAAATGATAAAATTAGCTCAAATATATTTATTTCAATGACTAAATAAAATGATTAAAAATACCCATATAAATTTTCCCCTTATCCCCTATGGCTTGCTCCATCCCTGGCCTTACATATATTTTCAATTTCCCATTAAAAAGGGTAAACCCAAAAATATTTATTTTTTTAATGCCCTTTTTGTTCCATTGGGAAAATGTACTATCAAAAATATTTTTTATATTTTCATAAAGATGAAGGGGAATATTTAGAAAAAAACATAATACATCTTGACTAAAACAGACATGTTACTTAGAATGTAGAATAGGCATTCCCAAATGCTATACACCCATACTTTTAAAAACAATCTCAAAATAAAGTTGTCTTTTAGAGTACTCCACCTGCTGTATTCCAATAATACGGTTAATTCAAACCCCTTTTTGCATGGAAAATGTATTTTATACGGACACGACGGCTTTTGAACGAACGTAGTACTTTTCCCTTAGCATTGGTATCTATCTTCTGGGACGTTATTTTGTGGTATACACGGACAATAGGGCAGCGACATATTCAAATACTTGTAGGTTGTTACTATCGCCCCGAATCTCGCCATGGGCTTTGGCTCTGCGATTTCACCGTGAAACATGTCACCGGGCTGATTCTTTCTCGAGGTACGCTTGCCCTAGGTTATCGGTATCAGATAATAAATGTTTTCGCTTGCTTACTATGATGAAACTACCGATTCCAATTTCAATTGCAAGATGACAAACTCAGAAGCACACGGGAGAAAGTATTGATAGACGACAACGTGAAAAAGATTCATATTACACAATTATGTTCTTTATCATAGAAGAGATATTGATGAACCTACCTTAGTGTGTGTACCTGCCACACTGAGGAACAAATTTGTTGAGGCATACCATATCGCATTGGGTCATTTTGGCTCGTACAAATTTTGGTTAGCCCTCAAGTCGGAAGTATGGTGGAACAAAATGTCGAGAGATATCGAATCGGTAGCCCGTCCTCACCCGGCACAGCATCCAATTTCAACAAGTGCCAAGCTGGAAATCGTTGCACTGGCCGCCTTCCCTCTGCCGAGCAGGAGCGTGCTACATTTTAGTTGTTCTAGACATTTTCACGAAACATCTGATACTATACCCATTAAAAAAGTCCACACGCGCTCATGCTTGAACCGGTTAACCGGTTGAAACTGTTTATCTGATCTAAGTACCCAGTTCTCTTCCCCGCGATGGAAGGAAACATTGTCTACTTATGGTGTTCAAGTAATTCATACTTCGGTTAGACACCCTGAGGCTGACCCATCGGAACGAGTTATAAAAAAAAACGGGTAGATTATTCAGGGCGTACTGCCATGACAAGCATACCAGGTGGGCGTTTGAAGTTGCCAAATTCGGCAATTTTTTAAACAATATCGTCCACGAGTCTACCGGGTTAACTCCTAATAAGCTACAATTTGGTCAAATTGTTGCCACCCAGGCTGAGCCCACCTGAGGTGCCTCTTGTTCAGCATGAACAAAAGTTATTTCTAGCGCATGAAACCCTCAAAGGTAAAGCTGGTAGGAGGTCCGCGAAGCATCCAGGAATGCCGTATACAATACAATACAAATGCCTTTATTTCCAGTAGACATAACAATGTATGGAATCCGTCAGTGTAGATTAACTACCAAATACTGATTACAAATTAGGTACATATCTTCATGAAAAAATAGACACCACAATATTATCTTGAAATATTAGATTACACACTGCCATGGGACATATATTCATACAAATCATAAAACTCACCCTGAACCAGAAAATGTTTTAGTTGCTTTTCAAAGTCATTAAATGACTTACAATCGCGTAGTCTGGTAGTCAGGTAGTCTGTTAAAAACATGCAGACCGAGATTATCTGGTGTTCCCCACATTTAATCTATCAAAAGGGGTATGTAAAAAATAATGGGAACGAGTGAGATGATGGTGAACGTCACTATTTCTTAGATACTCCGTCTTGTTTAAAAATGCAAACTTAGAGAGTTCATATACAAGAATACTATACAGAGTCATAATTCCCAATTTTTTAAACCGATCCCTACAGGATGTAGTGGGGGATAGACCTACTATACACCTAATTATACGTTTTTGTGCAACAAAAATAGCGTGGGTGCTAGATGATGAACCCCAAAAGCAAATACCGTAATGGAGACGTGACGCAACATGTGCACCGTACACAGAGATAAGGCCGCTTAATGGCAGAACTCGCCTTGAACATCTTTTCATAAAACAGAGGCTGTTCAGTTTAGAACACAGCTGATCACAATGTTTATTCCAGGATAGATTCTGATCAAGAGTTAAGCCCAAGAATTTAGTGCTTGTAGATCCCCTCACACTCTCTCCCCCCACCTGAATAGTAAGGTCGAAATCTTGTTCATTCTGGGGTGTGTGAAACCGTAAATAAGAAGTCTTATCGGAATTTAAATATAAGGAGTTCTGGCTGAACCACTCAAAAATCAACCTCAACCCAGAGTTACAGGCCGTATTGAGGACATCCCCATCGGGATTGGAGACAATGAAGGAAGAATCGTCCGCGTACAGCAAGACTGTCCAACCATCTTGTATAATTGAACTGATGTCATTTATATAACATATAAACAAAACAGGGCCTAAGACGGACCCCTGCGGCACTCTTAGGTCAACACGTAAAGTTTCGGATTTATACGACCTTCAACCCAGATTAGTGTCAAGGTGAGAAATTGATACAATTTGTTGTCTTTGCTCTAGGTAGCTTGAGAGCCAGCTCAGTGCTAGTCCCCTAACACCGCATGCCTCCATCTTGACAAGCAGGAGTTGGTGGTCGACACAGTCGAAGGCCCTGCTGAGATCGCAGAATATTCCAGCTGGGCATTCACCTGTCTCTAAATGGCACACCAACTCCTTGTAAAAATGCTGGATGGCGATCATAGTAGACAACCCCGTTTGAAAACCAAACTGATAGAGGGAGAGTATGTTATTCGTCCTCAAAAAAGATTCCAACCTGTTCGAGAAACAATATTCGAAAATATTTGAGAATATAGATATAAGTGCCTCAGGCCTATAATTTTCAACCCTGTATTTGTCTCCCTTTTTCAAAATTGGAATAATTTTGTTTATTTTCAATATGTCAGGAAATTGACCATGTATAAAGCTCCAATTTATAATGATAGTTAAAATAGATGCAAGCTGTACAATTGTCCTACGAATAAGAAATCCTGAAACTCCATCAAAGCCAGTGGATAATTCATTTTTGATTTCGTTTTTTACGATTGAGATCAATTCACCTTCCGAGTATGGTGTCAAAAAATACTGTTTATATTCTGGTTAAGAAGGAGAAGTGGCTGCAGACCATCCTTCTTTATTTTACTTACCACATCCACAGGTGCATTCTTAAAGTAGATATTAAAAATATTAGCTATATTTCGTGGATCGGTGCATTTATTGTCGTTACAAAGCAACTCAATATTGTTTATTTTAGATGTTTGACCTGTTAGCTCCCTGACTACCCCCTAGACCTCTTTATTAGGATATATTGCTCTTAGAATATGGTTTTGGTAATAATCTTCTTTTGTGTTTTGAAGCGAAATGCTTGCGTTTAGCAACCTTATATTGCTCACTAAATTCAGGATGATGCTGTTTTAAATTAGAAAAATCCTTCAAAGCTTGACTTGACTCTCTGATTTCGCGATTAACACAAGATTTCTTATTTTTGTCCACTCCTACTTCCTTAGCTGGAAAGTTAACTTCAAAATAGTACAAAAAAACCTGGTGAAATGTATTTAAAGCAGAGTTCAAGTCACTCATTCCCATGATTGACCCCCACTGCTCTTTCTCCAAATCCTCGCAAAAAGACGACATATTTTCTTTATGAAGGAGTCTTCTGAAAGAAGAGTGTGCCACTGGCTTATTAAAAATCGCGTTGGAAATACAAGTTTTTACTGTTTTTTGATCTGAAATATCGTTATTCACAATTAAACACTCTACCTTCGTGACTGAGTATACATGATCCAAAATATATGCGCCCCTGGTGGGGGTAAAAATATTATTAGACAGACTAAAACTACTTAAAATATCAAGTAACACTGAATAATGACGAAAGTCCCTATTCAAGTCTACATTAAAATCTCCGTTCAAAATTATCTCACGATTAGGCTTATGTACACATTCTGAAACTTGTGCAAGGTTACTACAAAAAGATACAATATCACTACCCGGGGATCGGTAGCACGTCAGAATAGCAATATCCTTGGACAAAGATACGTCCTTCAGAGTTATTCCACAAATTTCATATTCTTTTTCTATACATGATACTGGAAAATCATTGGATTCGCTTGCAGGTCGTTTCGAACCCAGATACCAACCCCGCCCCCTTTATATGTGGTTCGACAAAACTTCGCTATATTAATAAAACCCTGTATATGTATTAAAGAAATATTTTCAGGCGTGCACCATGTTTCACTTAAGCACAAAATGTTTACGTCTGATTTAAAATAGTCCACTGTGAGCACTAGAGTTTAGTGTAGGGGACTCGGTATTACTTCGAGCTGATAACTGATCATCAGTAAAAGATTCGGAAACAAAAAAATTTCTCCTCCTTTTTGAGGGGCTCATGTACTGAGGAAGACGGTTGGCTTCGCCTCTTATGTTCTTGTCGATCCCCTAAGTAACCAAGAGATAGGCATTTTTCATGCCATTCACCTGCGCAGATATTTTACTGAAAAAGATGCTGCCGTACCGTAATTCTTCGAATGGTAATCGGTATCAGCAGCCTCGGGGGCTTGAGGCAGAATTTCCCCGTTCACCCCTATGGGTATCAGAACTAAATAATTTCAGCACATGATTCGAGTATCACGGTAATGTATGCAACACTAATTGCAAACCTACTGGTGTACAATTCACAGAACTATAACATAGAGGGGAATGGAAATGTCATATTCTAAAAGCACTTATAATAGTATATGACACATACGTGTTCTGAGTTTGCGCAAAGAGAGTCTGATCAGGGCCGGACTCCATTTTATCATCTAGTGAAAATTATCCTTGGAATTTTTTTTAACGAAAAATGAAATCGACGAAAAAAGATACTGAAAAGCTAAATAGTAAATATATATGAAAAATATAATCAAAAAGATTCATTTGGCATATTTTGCAATCATATTATTGAAAGTATCAGTAAAAGATGTTCTTGTGAATAAATGTGGAAAAATGAATTGAGTTCTGACAAGAAAGCGTTTTTAAAAAATGGAAGAAACTGAGAAACATGGACAGTTACTCATTTTTCTACCTCTACTCAATACTAACAATTGAAAATATTACTTTTTCCCCCGCAAAACGACTGTCACGAGGCAATAACAAATATGAATGTGTCAAATTAATTGAAATAAACTGAATTAAAAGGAGAAATAAAAAAGGAAAAAAAAAATTAAAATTCTTTTTTTAAAATTTTTTCTATTCAATTAATAAGTAATATACAATAGTCTACAATACAAAAAAAAATCTCAACCTATACCACATATTTCAGACTATAAAGAATAACAATTTCAGCAGATGTATACATGCATATATCCATACACACATGTACATAGAAAATGTAAATAAAAAAATAATTCAGATATTCAAGGACAAGCTCAATTAAAACTATTTAAAACTAGCGAACATATCACAATAAACCTGTTCCCGAAACAATGAACATTCTAGACAAATATATGACATGTATATACCAATATAGTCAATATTTTTGCAAAGCATTGTTCCTAATCAGCAATAATTGCTGGTACCGGAACATATATATTTTAAATTTAATGGCTTTTAACATGTCGCATCACCTCCGCTTTGATCGAGGAGTAACTATCTTAATTTTTTATGGAGTTTGGCAGAAAGTTAAATGATTGGAGACATTTAGAGAATGGATTATTTAAAGCAATGTTCGTTCTCACCTGGGGTAGATAAATTTGGTTTTGACTTCTAGTTTCATACGAATGTATCTCATTAACTATATTCATGTTTGTATTGCATTTCTGTTGATTTTTTGTTATTTTATAAATAAATTTACATTGTTCTATTTGTAGAATTTTTTTCAGCGGCAAAATTTCAGTTTGATTGTAGATTAATTCTGTATTAGTTCTGAAATCATAGCCAAATAAAGTTTTTACTACGTTATTTTGTAGAATTTGGATTTTGTTGAATAATGTTTGAGTACATACCCCCCAGTTTGTTATCAGATAACGGAATATAGAAAGAAAATAAGCGTTATATATCATAATTTTATTTGGTACATTTAAGTAGCTCTGGCATCTATAAAGTGCTCCAATCATTGGTACCATTTTTTTGTCATGTGCTCTGCGTGTTTGTGCCAATTTAAGTTGTCATCAATTATATATATATATATATATATATATATATATATATAAAAACAGCTATTATGTATTGACCATTACAAGTAATCAATTCAGTATAACATAATAGTGGCCTTAATCCTAACGATATTCACTATAAATTCACTTATGTAATTTGAAGTGATACTTCTAATAGAGTTTTTGAATGTTAGGTATATTAAATCATCTGGAAAGTGGCAAGTTGTAATCATAGTTTGTTTAATGATTTATTATCGAGAATAATGAAGGGTTTCTGGTTTTGTATGGAATAACATTGTAATTTATTTAATTGAAAAGATGTGGCAGTATAGTTCTATCATTAAAAAATAAGAATTATATCTGAATAGAAATAACATGTAGTCATATCTGTTAAATTCAAGGTATATGAAATGTTATGTTGATGAAATTGTAGATATGGACCCATTTTAAAAAACATGTATTTCAGAAATTTCATTTCGATTTTTTTTTATATCACATTTATGATAATGGCATATAATAGGTGAAGTTTAACTAAAGAACAGTACAAAACTTTGAGAGTATTGTGTGAGAACTTTCCCATTTCTCATTAGAAACCCCAATATTTTACTACTTATTTTGACTGAAACATTTTGTATTTGACTTTTCACTGACGGGAAAAAAAATTGAGATTATCAGCAAACAATAGAAATCCAGTATTTTTGAGAAGTTCACCTATGACCTAGGTTGAATAATAATGGTCCATTAAGCCTGTGGTTCACCAGATGCCAAAGGAATTGGGAAATAAAGTTCCATATATCTCTAACAAATCCTAGAGCTAGCAATTTTTTTAATGGCATTGAATGATTTACTCTATCGAATGCCCTGGAGAAATCTGTATGGCGTCAATCTGAATTCCTTTCTCCAAGGCATCTAACAAATATTGTTGTTTTCATGACAGTAAATTTGATAAAGTGGACTTTTCCCTAAGCAAAAACCACGATGTTTAAGGAAATATTATATTTCTAAGTCCAATAGAGTTGACAAGTAATTAATTTATCCATCAATTTTGGTATTGTAGATTGAATGCACGCTCTATATAATTGTAATATATTCTTTATTGCCTTATTTGAATATAGAAGTTATATAGTTATTCTTCCAGAAGTCAGGAAAGACACCGTAACTGAGAGATGAAGAGAAAATGAGTATGTGCTGTTAAGCTACAAATAAAGTTTTTTAACAATACTGGTGGTAAGCCTTCAGAGCCACTCTAATACGAATTTCAAATTCTGAATACATCATCTAATCCAATATTGATTTTATTTTTATTATATAATTGATTTCATTTTTACAAGTGATGGAATCCTACACCTAGTATGAGGATAAATCTTTTCCATTTCAACTAGTTTGGTTAACAAGATACATTGTGGAAAATGCGATGATTTACATATACGATGGCATATCCATTACCATTTAAATGTTTATAACTAACTACATAAGTACACAACACTTTATATTAATTGCTTATCATTATTACAATGAACTGCTATTATTACAAAACTTTAATTTCAAAAACTATATCTGTCACATACAAGCAATTCTTTCGTGACCAAACACGTTTATTTACATATTTATTTATTTCAACTCCATTTCAACTTCTGAAATCCTCGTATTTGAATTCATCAATATTCCATAAGCATGAAATATAATGAAAAAATAATTTTTGAATAATAATAACCCATTCAAAATAGATTTCCATTAAAAAATAATACATAAAAATGTATATTAATAACAATGTTTTTCATTGAATATAGAAATATAAATTTTTATTTACGGTAAACCATTGCACACGTTTGACAAAAAAATAAATATATAAACGAGATGGCATAAAAAAACAAAAAAAACACTAATAAAATATATGATTTGTATAAAGTACATAAACAACATGACTCCTAAAATGTAATGAACATTTTTATAATCTAAATATACATATATGAATAAATTTACTACAATATGTGCATAGTAATACTATGGTGGCTAATAATTATTTCTTATTGGTGGTTGAACAATATTAGTTTACTCATTTTTTTTCTCAATGGCTGTCCTTTGATTTTATAACTTTGAGATTTTGCAACATTAAACAATCTTATTTTCTAATAAGATAAGGTGAGTGTTTTGATTGGTCTTGATATATGATTTTCCTCTAAAGTTAAATATTTTAAACTATTATTTTCAATATCTTTGAACAAACTTTCATTGAATAATAGTTTTGAATTAATGGCCATGACAAAAGTTAGCAAAAAATTAGCCTCCTCTGGTAATTCATTATTCGTTACCAAAAACACTCTTCTCAACATCATTTCTACTTCCTTACACACTGTAATTGTATTTTCTGAGGGAATAGTTAAAGTACCCCATTGTTTTCGTACAAGTAGTTTCAAACTACTGTGTTCCAATTTACTATTACAAATGGACTCGAGACATGTAGGACATTTAATTAATTTTGCAGTCATATTGACAGCGTAACCAGCCACATAAGACACAACATTTTCAGAAATATCTGAAAGAGGTAAGTGAATAGGCATGATGTAATCATGATCATGTATGACAGTGTCATTATCTTCCAACATATATTTTTTCATAATCTGAATATCACTTGTTTGCAATGGAATCTCTGTTCTATTATTTTTCGTTGTGGTGAAGAGAATATTGGTGTCATCTTGTGCCGTACAGTTACCACTCAGGTTTTTAATATCATGATGCAGAAGCAAACGTCGATATGAGTGGAAAAACTGTAAAGCAGATGGATTATTATTCCAACCATTGCGAGCCCTGAAAATGGAATATTGTAGTTGATGATCTTTGTCTATAACAGGACGAATAAAAGCCATGAAAGGCTGAAGTTAAAATTACCTCATTGAACAGAAAAATAGTTCCAAGTGATCGGTACTGAACTTGTATGTTAGCACATACTTCAATATGGCTTCATTTTCCACAAATGTTTTGTAGATTTCTAGAACTGCTAAGGTGGATATAATGAAGCCTTTGAATCCAGTTCTTTGAGGGCTATTGATGAGGCTCACATTGTTTATGGTTTTTAATTTGCTGAGATAATACACAGCATTCTCCATAAAAGGCTTCCACAAGGCCTTATTCCTTTTGGCTAGGGGCATTTTCATATGTACAGTTGTTGGATTTCGTGAATTCAATAAATCAAAAAGTGCATCAATGAGACGAATGAATTTAATTGTTGGCCCAGCATCTCTAAATCGGATATCTTTCATATCTACCATGAGAAATTCAATTGCACTTGCTACACTCTCACTGATGGTTTGTACAGCCAAGTTGACCTGAAATAATTTTATAATTACAATTTTGATATCTTTCATTCCATTATAGATATGAAAAAATGCATGTGTGATAATTACGATTTACAATATTATTTATTACAATAAACAATTTGAAAATTCCTTTTGCATGAAAACTGAAACTACCTATGTTCCAGTTTTTTTTTTATTATAGTTTCATCTACTGGAATAAAAACATAATTTTGCATAAAAATTAATCATTTTGTGTATTGAATATTAAGAAAACGCCTCAAATTTACCTTCATTTTTTGCTGTCTCCAATTCATATGTACAGTTTTCAATTTTGTCCCAAAGCGTAAACCTTCTTGTTCCTGTATATAATGGAGCATTGTTACATAATTGAAATCCACAATCTGTTCATCTGGATCAATAAATCTGCCTAATGTAGCCCAATTATTTCGAATCAATTTGATCATATGGCATACATCCAATATAATATATATTTTACTTTGATCTACAGGATGTAGAAAATATGATTGCACTTCAACTATGTTAGCAACCTTAGCACCAAGAGCTTCCATCATAGAGAAATTTACATTTGGTCCCTCACAAGACACTAATGTGATAATGACTCCACATGCATGAAATTTAATTAAAGCTTCTTTCACTATGTTTGCCCGTTCTTCAGCATTCAGTCCATCTATGAAGAAATAAGCTACGGGTAATTTCCAATGTCCGTTAACAGCCACTACCATCAACACAAATGCCTCAGCTGCATATTGTCTCCTATCATCTTCCATGGCTTTTGTACCCACATTGACATAGCCCCAAGATTTTCCATCATATAAGTCAATGTGTTTCTTTATTGACATTTCATCGAACATCAAACTGCATAATAAAGTTTGTCCCCTAGTTTTATAATCTGCCACTTCAGTTTTCAAGGATTCAAATGCTGGCTGTGAGAATCCAGGTTCACATGATATATTCGAAAACCAACCTCTAATCACTCGCTGTGAAGGAAGTGCTAAGTTGAATGTTTTCCGGACATATTCATAAGCTTTGCTGGAGTAAAAATGTAGAGTCATAGCAAAGCTTCTTATAACTTCATCATATTTTTGCCTAACAGTCTTTCCTCTCCTAGAATTGGCCAGCATTCTTTTCATTATTGCCAGAGGTAAGCCAGAAAAAGTTTTTTCTAGCAAATCACATGCATTAGGACTCAATAAATCTTTGAGAAACCTTGTTTCTGAGTCTTCTGTTTTTCTTTTTTTCCAATTGATGTTTATACCTCAACTGGTGATACTTGGTTTTTTCATTCATGTATCTGGTTTTGAACATATCTGGAGATGATCTGAAGAATATAATTTTTGTATGAATTGTTGGGGGAAGTGATGATGAAAGAGCTTTTTGTCCAACAAACCAAAAATATTTTTTCAATTATAATAGTAGAAAAAATCCTCCATAGATATTTCTTCTCCACTTAGAAACTGCTATTATTTTGCAGATTTGTAAAAAAAAAAATATTTAATTGATTACTAGCAAAAAGTTCTTGCATAAATCCATGTAAATACTTACGCATATGTATGAAACGTCCTAACCAACTTTCTGTTTCTTTTTTGGACCCCTTTCAATCCAGCACTATCAGATGAACTCCTATAATTTGACAAAAAGAAATATTATACCTACATTTTTATAACTATAAGAGCCTGCACACACTGGGGATTTTTGTCAGGGTGACGATTAATGCATTGTCACTGTCAAGTGACTAAAGATTTCTTGACTACACACACAGTGAAAGTCACTCAATTTATTTGTTATTTGTCAAGATGGATCTCGTGGAATTAGTTGTCGGTGCACTTGTTATTAGAAACAGGAAAAGTTACAATTGTAAAGAATATTGGCTTAATCATATTGGGTTGGGAATATTAGGTGAGAGTGATACACTGATAAGTGGGAAGTTCTACTCCACGTTTGCAAAGTTACGTGCTTATCCAGACAATTTTTTTCGCTACTTTCAAATGAGTATCAGGTTTTGAGGAATTATTACGTTTACTAAAACCTACCATATCTTACAAAAATATAAGAATGAGAATATCCATCCCTGCTGAGCCAAGACGTTATCTAAGTACAGCTCCACTAGCTGCGTGAGGTGACATTTTGTTACCAATGTGCGCACTGCAATTTAAACCTACGGATGTGGTGATAGTTGTGTCACTAGCGTTTCGCTAGACCCCACGACAATAAGTTAAATATTCAAGTGCGTGCACCACCGTAAGGGTCCCTAGCCACGGTGAAAGTGACGAAACAGTCAAGGTGACAAAAATAACCAGTTCGTGCAGGCTCTAAGTAAGCAGAATTATAGATCTTCAAATTTCAATCAAAACACAAAGTTCAACTAAGACTTCAAATACGTCAAGAGATATGTTTTGTGGTTATTTAATTGGTATTTTTGAATAAGGTTCCACTGGGAAAATTTATGTGAATAATCAGATTCCCATTTATATTCTTTATCAAAAAAATCTCAAAATTCTTTGTAAATTTCATTTCTACACCTTGTTTTAATTATTTTTTGAGTGGAATATAAGGCGACAACTCAATACTTTGATATCTTATTCCACTAGTAAGAACAATTCCCCTATCCTTCACAAGTGAAAAATGATGATAGGTTCATGATGACTGAATAAGTGAACTTACGTTATCAAAGGTTTAGGGTGTGACCCTGAATCACTGGATGAAAGGTTTCCATCGATTCTTTGAAGGGAAGCATCTGCGGGAACAGGGTCTCTAGAAAATTATAAAAAAATATAAACAATCTGTACCATGGGATATATTTTTATTTTAGTACCTCGATATTGGTCCGGGTGAAGACATTTTTGATTGTGATGTGAAGGGTACATTCTTAGGTAGCAACAGCTTCGGAACTACATCAGTTTTCAACACAGCCCTTTTTCATGTCACCACAAAGTCAGATTCCGGAAAATGTTTAGAACAAATAACATTTGAGGGACTAATGTTCTCTTCTGGATTCCTACCAATTGCTTTCAACCAAGAAGAATATCTAACCTTTCCCAAACTGAAATAAAAGTAGACAGTTGACAAATATTTAGATACTATTGATTTTTTTAGTGAATATTCGGTTTGCTTGAATGGAACTAGACTAAATGGGACATATCGGATACCTTATACTGGTATATCATCTAAAGTGGCGTCTTAAAAAACCTAGTACGATTCTGTAAAAATACAAATCTTACCGGTGAAAGGAGATTCCTTCCATATTTCCATTACTTGGACAAGACCAAACAAGACAACTAATAGGCATTTTGAATAAAGTTCACAATGAAGCCCAAAAACACCGAATAGCACACAAAACAAGCCAAAAACAAGATAAAAACTATGGTATTTGGAATATGTTATTCAAGATGTCAAGTCAAATGACAACTGGCAGTAGCTTATGCGCAAACTCAGATCCCGCTTATTTAAAACGCAGTCATAAGTGAAATAAAGTGACAGATATATATTACTTTTCCATTCTCCTCTATGTTAAAGTTCTGTGGTACAATTCGACCTGTGTTGCCTATTTTCCAAATCACACCCATGATTGATATGCTATCGGCCAGTCGCCCGACTTGGTTTTTCTACCAATCCACTGAGATATTTCACTTACTCTCTGAAGACGAGAATTCGGAGAAACCTTTTGGCTGTGGAATTATTTCTTTTGTGTTTCTACCAAGAACAATATTCAGGGCCTGGTGTTTTGTAATTTTAGGATTTATACATGGAAATTGTTCATGTTATCTGATGGTGTTTTGTAATTTTAGTCTTCAAAACTATGAAGCTTTTGCGGAATAATATTCCAAGTGCTGATTTTCTACCTTCATTGAAACTTACTATCTCAACCCCCGACATTCCGTCTCATGTTGTTAGCGGGGTTGAACGACTGATCTTCTGTTTTGAAGACATGTGCTCTCCCCATTCAGCTACTTTGGAGCACAATTATTATAGAGTGTACTTTGTTGATGTGCGAGTGTTGTTGATGTGTTTTCAGTTCTCAATCATCCTCCAGGGTGAGCATTGGCGGGCCAGGTAGGGGCGTTTTCTCACAACCCCTTCGCCTGTTAGCACTTTTCCTATCCTCCCACCAGAGAGCACCTGAAAACGTTTGGATTTATTGTATGTGTTATTTATTGTAATTTTTGTGTTGTGAGGGTTAATGGTGTGCTTTTTCCACTATATGTTCTGGATTGGAGGGCCAGGGGTCAGGGGGAATTTCAACCTGCTCGCCTATTACCGCACCGGCCCCCGCACCGAAGCCATATAGTGAAGTTTTGTGTTTTGGTGTGTATTTTTGTTGTGATGTGCTTTGTCGTCATCCTCTAAAGGGCAAAGGAGCAAAAGGAGGGCGATATACTCCTAACGTCCCTGCCTCTCTCCTCCAAGGAGTGGACGTCGAATTGAGTCATCGTAGTGATGGAACTGTGAATTGATCGGCTTATGTCTGTCGTTATTTGTGTTAAATATTAAAACAGAATTTTTATTTCAGATTTGAAGATTTCTTGGAACTGTGGGATTAGCTGGGATTGGGCTCTACCTCTTTTGCTGAGGACGAGCTTTCTGTCCCTCAATATTTTGTGTTGTTTCTGGACTTTTTATCCAGGGGTCCAGGGGTTGGATATCGTTTCACCGCTATGCTGGTCTCTTGGAGGTGGTAGGTCGTCTTTTTATTATTGAGATATTGCCCAGGTGGACGTGGGGATGATTCGTCTTTTTGGTCCCCTATATCACGTACACGGCCTCTCGGGGATGAACTTGAGGGGTGTAATTTTTCTGAGTTCTAGCTTTTCTAGATATGCCTCACATTTGCGATAGTTTGCGGTGTATCGGGGGTTTTTCTGCAACTGGTATTGATGTGTCGAACTGCACATTTCAGACACTTGAGGGGTGGGCTGCAATAGTAGGCAGCATGCTCCCATCTTTGGCAGTTTTACATTGGCTGATGATCGTATCGTTGGTCATATATTCCCAGGTCTATGCCACTTGTTGATTTGGTTGATGTGGGGGACAGTGTTTTTCAGTGTATTGAGGGTGGTTTTGGCATCAGTTACCACCATAAGAAATGTTCTTGTGGTTTTCTTCATAGTATTGTAACGAAGTTACTATTTTCACCGTTTTCATAAGCAACGAAGATACCTAACAATAAATGAAACCCAACTCTATTATTTGAAGTCGTAAAAATATAATATAATTCATTTCGGATCAGATTCCGCAAATGAAACCTTATATACTCTTTACTTTTATACCGCCACGCCGCTGCCGCGACGCGTCTATGTAAAACATACGTGGTTGCTATCTGCGCGAACCAGTGATTCAAGAAAGCATTTTTGCATCTAGCCACTCCGCGTTGTAAACAATCGTTGCCGAGAACATTCAGTTCAGTTATTGACGTCATCCGGTCTACGTCATGGAAGCGAAACTGCTGAATACGCGATTAATGAAATTTGGTCGAGATCCAGCTAGTAAACAGGCAAGTTGTGTGGAAGCCAACCTGTCGTGCGCCATCGGATACGAGTACCGTCGAACCTGAAATCGATCCGCCTGAGAAAAGTTTGGTGAATGAAATATTCAAAGTATAATTTGTATGAAAATTTGCAAAGTCTCTAAAATCGGTTCTCGCATGAACGCCAGCTATTCGGTAGAGAGGGATCAGTGGAGAGGGGAAATTCTCGAACCTGTAGTCGACCGTAAGCTTATATATTTGACAGCAGGTTTTTGTCTTTGCTTGGCTGATTGCCGTTTTCACCTTCCGTTTTGAGCTTGTGTGCTACTGAATAAACCGCTCTCTCTTTGCAGGTTCTTTTGGTTGCCAGAATGGAAAATAATATCGAGAGTACAAAGTTTGACACCCCTACCCGCTTTTAGAGTATGCTCTGCTTTCCGCTATGTAACATTTGAAACTGACGTCCGCCATCCCGCCTATTGAGTTGATTTTGTTTTATAAATGAAATAATTGTGATACTTACTTTGAATTGAGTGTTTTATGAACCTTATTTATAACTTTGAGTGGAACCATCTAGTGCGCACTCGACACCCAGGTATTCCGCCCAGTCAAGGGCAATCAAAGCCTGTTCGTCTGACCCCGTTACACAAGTCAATACTATAATGACCCCTGGAGTATTTTATTTTCTTAACTGAAACTGCCACTATAACCGAAGGTGGCGCCCGAGGCAAATCCGAAACTAGTGAGAGGCGCCAAAGTCTGCTTATAGAGGAAAAGAGACCCTTGGCGCCCGAGCAGGGACCGTTTTTATAGTATACCGAGACCCCTGAGATAGGTCAAAATCCGCCTCTGAGTTGAACAAATGACATAGACCGTTGAAAGACCCTAAAACGAGTTCCGAAGGGTATACCGCATCGAAATACACAAATCGGCATACCTGTCATTTTGACAGATGCTCAAGTTCGACTCAAAAGAGAGTCAACGTGTCGAGTACCCCTCGTTCAATAGGTTATCGGCCGCGCAGAAGCGTTTCCCACCATCCGTTCATCGACAGGAGGTACGGTGCTAGAGTTGGGAGCATCAAGGGGGAAGTTGAGTTCCGACCGTGAAACTAGTAAAACGTGCAAGCTCCGAGTATTCACCTAAGATGCCGACAGGGAAAGTAAACCCTGCCACCGTTCCAGTAAGCACCACAGGGCCTGCCGGATGCCCACTGCCGCTGAGTCCAAATGTAGGAGATGACCCAACGACACCCGCGTCGGATGGATATACCTGTTGCGGAAGGGGGAACTAGACATTGAGCTTGCGAGGCTATGACAGAGTTGGTGGAAGGGATGCCCTGTGGTTAAGACATAACCGGGCATGCTGGACTCGATGGGGAGACTTCTGCACGGCTTTCCAGGACTTCTTCTTCTCCGTCAACTACCGCATTGACCTGGAAGCAGCCATCAGTAGAAAGACACACAGTCTGAGAGAGAATACGGCAGCCTACATCACAAACCTGCAGACCCTGATTCGCCGCCATGGTGGAATTTCGCCGGATCAGGAATTGAACTGGCTATACCGCAACCTCCACCCAGAATTTCGGCATGAAATCAGGAGGACGGACTTTATCGACGTCTATGGGTTCGCTAAAGCTGCCAGAGAGTACGATCTCTTGCGTGCCGAGATCGAGCAAGCTCAGCGACCAGCACTACCTCAACCTGCCAACCCATGCAGGACTCCATCGGCTCCACCAGACTTACCTGCCAAGAAGCCCCGCCGCCACCAAGAAGCCCAGTTAGTCAACCGGTCGAGATGCAGGCCAGCTCAGTCAACCGCCGTCCTATCGAAGAAAATCGAGAATGTTTGCGATTCGGGCAAACAGGGCATTTTGGGAGCCGATGCCAATCAGCTCCAAGGATATTCTGCACCCGATGCAAGCAAGATGGAGTAATGTCTCCGGATTGCCCTTCTTCAAGGCCGGAGAACCACTAGGGCGCTGCCACGACTCAAGGCACGTGCAGACACGCCCCCATGACGCCTCCCCCACCGTAAATGTCTCCACCGACCGCGTCTTTCCGTCAAGATTCCCGGTTGTACCGCTGAAGCATTAATTGATACCAGCGCCGTAATTTCCTATGTCGGCGACAGGATAACCAGGCAGTGGAATCTGCTAGGAGTACGAAAACTCCGACTGCTACGAGTTCGGTCCAACTGGCCCCGCTACCGTCCCCGCAACGTATCACAAGGAGATACAATTTGGGGAATACCAGTTTGATGAATCTTTTGGTTACTTGTGTGGTCTTTCATCCGAAATAGTCCTGGGAATGGACATACTGAGAAAAAGACAATTTGGCTACGACCTAGGAATTGGTCAGACTTTTGTGGAGAACCGTTCCGTTGCAATGGAAGCTCGGCCCGTACCATGCCTTCCTATTGGAGCAACCGAGCGAAGGCCACCCCTGACACTAACTAGAGATAAAGACTATCGTCTACAAGCCTTCCTGCAGAAAGAATTACGATCATTGGAGGAAAATGATGGAGTAACGCCATTGGTGGAACATAGGATCCGTCTCCTAAATCCAGAACCGATAAAGCAACGATATTGACCCAGAACCCTCGGATGCAGAAAATAATAAATACGGATGCTACCAGAGAATATCATAGAGCCCTCCGAGAGCCCATGGAGCTCGCGTGTAATCATCGTGCGGAAGAAACATGGCAAGCCAAGGTTCTGCATAGACTTCCAGAAAGTAAACTCCGTCTTTATGGAAGATGCGTACCCGCTGCCCTTCATCAACGCCGTCTTAGACAAGCTGCTGCGCCAGGTACATTTCCAGAATGGACTTGCGACCAGGATACTGGCAAGTCGCCCTCTCCGAAGACAGTAAACCCGTGACAGCCTTCACTGTACCAGTTCAGAGTTATGCCGTTAGGTCTCCACTCCGCTCCTGCGATCTTCCAACGCCTGATGGACACGATCATCGGACCAAAAATGGATCCATTCTGTTTCACATATCTGGTCATCATCGTGCTAGGAAGCACGTTTGAAGAACATCTCGCTAACCTGCAGTATGCCTTCGTGCTACTTATCTGCGAGTCAATCCAGAGAAGGACCAGTTTGGGAGATATATCGGAAACCTAGTGACGTCAGAAGGCATCCGAACGGACCCCGGAAGACTGGTTTCACAGTATAGACACAATGAAACAGACAGACGGACACGACTTGGTGCAGGCCTTCGCAGATGATCAGGTTTTATTAATATTGGGCAATTCGGCCAAGGCCATAGAGAAATAGTGGAAGACCATGCACCAAATGGGCAGACAGAAACAAGTTGACCTATAATGAAACAAAGACAGAGGGAATTTTTATGATGGAAACAACAGAAATATGACCAGCGACAATAAAAATGGGACAAGTAGTACTAACATTACCAGACAAAATTAAATGCTTAGGACTTACAATAACACAATAACAAAAAACTTTTATGGATAGAACATTTGAAATCAATAAGGTCAAAGACGCAAGACATTACTAACACGCTTTTTGTGATTGCCGGAATGATATACGAGCAAGTCATCACACCGATGGTACTTAACGGTGCAGAAATATGGGGTATGAGGGCACACGACACACGCATCAAAAAACATTTGCGGGCAATAGAAAGACGCACTTCACATTTGGACAGGAACAGTACCACTAGAAATAGAGGTAAAAACGGAATACGAACATAAACGAGAACACAAACAGGAGTATGAAGACACGAAATATAGGACAAAGGATAAAATACATTCCGCAGCACAAATAAGAAAAGATGAAGTAGAAGGGGAAGAGGAAATTCTTATTTACGCCGATGCCAGCCAAACCAGGGAAAAGCGAACATACGGACTAGCATTCTAAGCAGAAAACAACATATGGGAGGTCAAAGGAAGGAGAGTTTCAGGAGGTAATGACATACTCAGGGCCGAAGTGTACGCAATACTAAAAGATGTAAACTGGGGAATCAAGAAAGAGAAGAGGAGAAGAATAACAATAATAACAGACTCAGAAAGGGCATTTGGTAGAATTTTCAAATATAGAATATAATAGAATAGAAATAGATTAACAAATACAATAAAAAAAATCATAGACAGAAAACGACTAGGGCAAATAATCACAATTAAAAACAAAAAAGAAGAGAACAAAGAAGGTATAGAAAGAGCAGACAAGGAAGCCGCAAACCAATACGAAGAGGAAATAAGTGGATATCTACCAAGAACATAACAGGAGCTCAAAAAAATCAAAAAAGAAAGAGAGGAAGAAATATGGCAAAACTTCTGGGAAGAAACAGACAAGGGAAGGAACCTCTATGAAAACATAACAAAAGTGGGGTTGGACATAATAAAAATAAACTGGAAAGCAGAATTATTAACGGGACATGGACATTTACAAACATACTACAGGAGATTTAACCTAAGATAGACGGACGGAACATGCATATGCGGGAGGGGGAACGAAGATAAAACACATATAATACAGACATGCACACTAAAAACAAGGGTAGAAGCGAGACAAGAATTGACAACAAAATTGAGAACACGAGAAATGACATACCCACCAAGGATAACAGACAGGGCGGTACTGACAAGACCAATACTGCAAGCAATCAACAAATGGGAAGATCTAATGATTCTGAGCCTGGGCAATTTTGGGAACTTCAAGCACATAACATAATGTAAATAACAAATGAAGGCAATGTATATAACAACAGGTACATAACAAAGTGTAAATAGAAAATGTTTATAACAAAAGCGATTAACATAAAGTAAAAAGCAATTATATAACAATATGTAAATAACAAAGTGTGAATAGGAAATGTATATAACAAAATAACAAAACAGGCGACCTAGCAATATGCAGATAACGAACGGAAAAAAATGCATATAACATCATGTATTTACCAACGTGTAAGCAACAAACATGTCTATTGTAGATGATAACCGTATGTATGAAAAAGGAGGATAAACAATGAAATAAAACAAAACAAAAGGAATGGAAAAATAGAAAAAAAAAACAAAATACAACGAAAGAGAAGGGGGACACTGAACAAACCTAATTTAGATATATTAATATATATATATATATATATATATATATATAAATATATAAATATATTATATATATATATATATATATATAAGTAAAATATATATATATATATATATATCGCAACGTAGTGGCAAAGTAAGGGCAATATATCATTTCATAATATTTATCGCGGAAAAGGCAAAAAAGGCGAGTAAGGGCAAGTAAAGGCAATATATTATTCCTCAATATTTATCGTAACACTGGGCGAACATTAGCAATTGGCATTTCAACGAGTAAGGCTAGAGATTGGTGAATGAAAAATGGATTTGAGAGATGGTAAGAAAGGTGATCAGGAAGGAGGGGAGAGTAGTAGTATGAGAGGTAGTGAAATAAAAAGTGAAAATACACAAATAGAGAGTTATTTAAAAACTTTGATTGAAAATTCAGCAAGAATGGAAGAAAGAATGAAAGATGAAAGGAAAGAAAACTTAAAAAAATGAATGAAAATATAGCAAGTATGAAAAATGAAATAAAAGATGAAAGGAAAGAAAACTTAGAAAAAAAGAATGAAAATATAGCAAGTATGAAAAATGATATGTATGAAAATTTAGTAAGAATGAATGAAAATATAGGAAGTATAAAAGATGAAATAAAAGAAATGAAAGAAAATTCAGGAAGTATGAGAAATGGAATGAAAGAAAATTCAATAAGGAGGAAGAAAAAATAGAAAAATTAAAAAAAAAAAAATGAAAGAGCAAATAGAAAGAATGAATGATGGAATGAGAGAAAGTATGGGAAGAATGGAGGAAAGAATGGAAGAAAAAATGGGAAATATGAAGAATGAAATGAAAGAAAGTTTGTCAAATGAAATAAAAGGGTTGAAAGTTGAATTGCAAAAAGGGAACGAAAATGATAAAATAATAATAATGAAAGTGAATGACATGAACGTGGCTAACAAAAATCTTGAGTTAAAAATAGGGAACATAAATAAAAAAATAATAATAATAAAGATGAATGATACAAAAATGGCTAACAAAAATTTTGAATTGGAAATGAAGAACATAAAAAAAAAAAAATGACATTCACAGTGCGAATAGAATTTTTGAAATAAAAGAAAGTGATACAAATAATGAAATAATAATAATAATAGATAGTAAAATGTCAAAAATAAAAATAGGGAAGGATGGGAATAAATATAACGATCAAAAACGAAAAAAGTTTGGATTTATGAAAAAGAAAATAGTTGAAAAAATTAACATGAAATTTCTATTGAAAATTTGTGAAATAAAATATGGGCTTGTAGTCAAAAAACAAGCTAGATTCCAAGAAAAAAAAAAAAAAAAAAAAAAAAAAAAAATTATTGGTACAGGTTAGTTAGATAAAGTAAAGTGAAAAACAATATTGAAAATGTTTACAAATATAAACAATATAGATTATGAAGAAGGAAAAATATAGAAATGGATAATAAATAAGGTGAATTTTGAAGAAAAATGAAAAGAAATGAAGATAAAAGTATTTTGTGTATAAAATGAATGTATGTGAGGAATGAAAGTGGAAATGATGATAATAATAATACTAAAGAAGTATATTATAAGAAATAAGATGATGATAAAGGTATATTGATAAATAATATGAAGGTATATTAATAATTAAAATTAAGGTATATTAATGAATTATAAATGAATATAATATGTTAATTATGTGTGAATAATGAAAAAGCGAAAGAGTATGTACACAAAATAAAAGTAAATAAAATGAGAGATTCAAATTAATAAAATATCCAACTCAATATGGATATAAAGAACAACTGAAGGAAGAGATAAGAAAAATAATAAAACAGCATAATTGAAAGAGTACCAGTAATTGTAAAATCAAATGAAGATAATATTAAAAAAATTATATATCAGTATAGAGATAATCATAAAATATAAAATGTCATATATGAAGATATCTTGAAAAGTTTTCTCTCTTGATACGAAGAGATGTCTGAGGTCAAGTTTTCCTGGAACGAAAGAACGTAGTACTAGTAGTTGTAAATAATAGTTATCATTGTAGAACTTGTTTTTCTTGAACTGGTGGGAAATCCAGCATAGGTAGTTTTCTGAAAGTAGAAAAATAGTATTAGTTGATGTAGATTCAATAACTGTAAATAAAGAAATTGATATTCAAGATTTTCTAACTAGTCGAAAAATATTGAATATAAATTTAGGAATGTTGTTATGTTATGAGAAACCAGTTATATATTTTAAAAGGAAACAATTTCATAAAAAACCCACTGAAAGAATAATTACTTAATAGCTATTAGTTCAAGAGATATTGTTTTGACATATTTTTGAAATTCTATTTCCTTTATTAAGCCTCTGTATGATACGAATAGATAAAAATATTCAAATACTATAATACAATCAATTTCATACACTGTCATAATGATTACAACCTATAATTATTCAAAAGACAACAAGAAAGGTCTAGATTTACAAAATCACCCTGAATAAAATGTGACAAACAAAATTATAAGCTTGAAACATACAGTATATGAAATTGTATGTAACTAAAAATAGCCAATGGGAGAACAACAAACTTCTTGATGATAATAGCCAATCAGGGAACAGTATGGTCAAATGTAAGATTTGAAATTGTGAGAAAATAAGAACGGAAAAGTGTCAGAGACAATTATGATTGAATATTGTAAATAGTCTGTAAGAAAGGAAAAATAGATTCATTTATAAGTTTCGACAAATAACCCCAAACAGTGAAAATGTGAGAACATAGTGCGCGAATTCAAAAATTCAAATCAAAAGGAATGAGGAAAAAATGGTATCCAAGTGAAAGAGAATGCCACGTTTTTGTTAGGAGAATAAGAAAATTCCATAATTTCAATAAGTATAAGCAGCAAACTACATTACCTTGTATGTACTCCATATACAAGTATTCCAAAGTAGATTTCTGGATTTGTATGGTTCCTTCTTTGGTATTGGAGTTCCTGAGAGCATTGGATTGAAAGGGGATCCAAATTCTGGTGGTGTATTGAACAGCGACAGTTCCAGCGTCAGGTATAAATTTTCCTAGTGCACATTACGAACTGAACAACTTCACTAATAACTCATATCCCATCGGAAGAACTTTATTTCATTTGATTTTGAACTATTAAAGAAATTTTCACTGTCCAGGTAAAAGTGAGGTTGTGTCTATTTATCCATGACCTATTTCTCATGATTATCCATGGAAATGTGTAGATTGACCATAGAATAAGTTATTTATCGTAGGCCAGATTAATTTAAGTTTTCCTGAATAAAGGAAATAATTGCTTTTTGATACTTTGTCGTTTGTTTTCCACAATTATCAGCAATCATACTTATTGTAACGTAAATAAACTTAACTTGGTTTTAATAATTTATTTCACACTTAAATCTACAACTTAATTTATATTACGCCACTGTATAGCTCGATCGTATGGGCTCGTTCAGACTGTCCACTCCCTCTTGAGGGCTGTCTATTTATCTCCGATACATCATTCTGGATGTTTCCAATTCTGGTGGTTGGTGCCCAGCATGTTCCAGTTATTTCCAATATCGACCGTTGTTATCATGCCGCGGCGTGACTGGATTGTTCTCGAATATCTCCGGGGATGACCTCATCGTTGTCGATGGCAACGCGTGAGGCGACAGGTCCGGCCTAGGTTCGTTACATTGCCCCCTTCTTAAAGACATTTCGTCCCGAAATTTCATCCTTGGAGTGTGACGATATCTGCATGACTCCCCATATCTGCACCGTGAAGTTCGATGGAAGTAACACTCCACGGTCTTCATGATCGGTCGTGGAAGAGGGTTACAGCAAACCAAAATCTTGACGCCGCTGGATCTGAATATCGCCTCCAGCATACTTCTTATGACTCTCCAGTCCAACCCATCAATACCACAGGACAATTTTGGAATTGCTAGATCCACCAGATTCTGGTCCACCATAGTATCTCTTAGTTTGGTGAGACTCTTCCAGACATCTTCATAGGACGGTTTATCTTGGGAATGCCTCTTGGTAACTAGGTAGTAGATGTTTCTCTGGCCTTTCTTCAACTGTAGCACCCCACCAACTTCTGGATTCTGCTCCCGCAGTGTTTGGAGTTGACCAAATTTCTTGGAGAACACTACGGCGATGCCCCTGGACATTCGAAGATCTACTGCCACACAGTGCGCTAGTGCGTAGTCAGCAGGCACCTCGAAAAGGTCTCGTGACTCCTCTCTAGTAACCCCATGTAGAACTTTCTGCCCGTTTGAATACAAGGACATAAACTTCTCGAACGTCATGTCATCCTCCGGTGGCTTGAGGGTGCGAACTTGGTCATGGTTTCCAGCGTAAGGGGCCAACCTGTTGAAATGGACGACCCTTGGTTTCCCTCGGGGTGGCTTATGGATTCGATACACGAGGTCGTTTATCCTTTTCACGATTTTATACGGGCCTTCCCACGAGTTCCGCAACTCTGGTGATAGTCCACGACGACGTTTGGGGTTGTACAGCCAAACCAGGTCGTCAACCTTAAACCCTCCAGCGTCGGCCTTGATGTCATAGGTCTTCTTCATTTTATCGCTGGCACTCTGGATGTTCAACCGGACTCGTTCGTGGATGTCGTCCATTCTCTGCCGAAGTTTGCTGACGTAGTCCTCTCCCGCAGTGTCTTGTCCTGGCGGTATCCCAAACTTCAGGTCACAAGGCAGTCGCATTTCTCGGCCCATTATAATACTAGCAGGAGTTTGACCTGTTGACTCGTGTACTGCGGATCGATAGGCCATCAGGAACAAATGAAGATACTGGTCCCAGTCTCTTTGATGGTCAGAGACAACCTTGGACAAGTGGCGGTTGATCGTTCTGTTCATTCCATCGGACTGCGGATGTAGGGCCGTGGTTCTTGTCTTGCGGATGTTCAGCAGTGAACATATTTCTTGGAACAGGTTGGATCCGAAATTTCTGCCTTGATCCGAGTGCAGCTCCATTGGAATACCAAATCGACATATCCACTCTTTCACCAAGACGTCGGCGACGGTGATGGCTTCCTGGTTGGGCAGGGCATAGGCCGCCCACTTACTGAAGTAGTCCATTGCCACAAGGATGTATTTATTGCCGTGGTCGGATACGGGAAACGGGCCGGCGATGTCAATGGCGATTCTCTCGAACGGGCTGCCTACGTTGTACTGACGCATCGGGGCCTTGGGTCGTATTCGAGGTCCATTGCTAGCAGCGCATACAGCGCACTTTCTGCACCAGTCCTGGACGTCAGCTTGACAATTGGTCCAGTAAAACCGTTGCCTCACTTTCTGCAGGGTCTTCGTCACTCCCAGATGTCCTCCAGCGACTCCATCATGGATTTCCCGCAGCACTTCCTCTCTTCTGTTCCTGGGAACAATTATTTGGCGTCTGTCTTCCCCACCAATATCGGCCTCCAGCACACGTTTCAGGATCCCATTGTCCAGAATGAGAGAGTTCCATTGTGCCCAATAGGACTTAACAGCCGGCGAGTAACCTGCGACTTCCTGCCATGATGGTCTTCGATTGCCCTTCTTCCAGCTGACAACTAAGCCAAGGTCGGGGTCTTTCTCTTGGTCTTTCTGGATCTTGCTGTCATCCATTGCCGCGGTTCTACAAAGTGTTGCTTCTTTCTCTTCTGCTCGTCGGCAATGTGAGCAATCATCTGGACATGGTCTTCGCGACAAGGCATCTGCATTCTTATGGCTAGTTCCGGCTCGATGTTGATCTCGAAATCGAATTCTTGGAGTCTCTCGATCCAACGTGCTACTTGACCCTCAGGATTTTTGAACTGTAAGAGCCATATGGGAGCTGCATGGTCAGTTCTCAACAGGAATCTTCTTCCATACACGTACTTGTAGAAGTGCTCCACTCCCTTTACAACAGCTAACAGCTCTCGCCTGGTGACACAGTAATTGCGCTCTGGTTTGCTAAGCGTCTTGCTGAAATAACCAATGACCTTCTCCTGTCCCTCCTGGATCTGAGATAGGACAGCTCCAAGTCCCACGTTGCTGGCGTCCGTATCCAAAATGAATTTCCCTTTGGGTAGGGGATAGCTCAGTACAGGTGCGTTGATCAAAGCTCCTTTCAGCTTCCTGAATGAGTCTTGACATTCTTCGGACCACTGGAACTTTGTTTGGCCCTCCGTGAGCCTGGTCAGTGGTTTAGCGATGTTGGCGAATCCCAGCACATATCGGCGATAGTATGTGCATAAACCAAGGAAACTTCGAAGTTGGTGAATGTCTTTTGGGATGGGCCAATCCTTAACAGCTTTGATCTTCTGGTCATCCACTGCTACTCCTTCCCCAGAGACAACGTGGCCGAGATATCGTACTTCTTTTTGGAACAGATGGCATTTCTTAGGGCTCAGCTTCAATCCGGAGTTCCTCAGTCGCAGGAATACTTCCTCCAAGTTTTCACGTGGTCCTCGAACGATCTGCCGACCACAATTATGTCGTCGAGATACACTAGACACGTGTTCCATGAGAGTCCTTTCAGCACTGTCTCCATCAATCTTTCGAATGTGGCGGGAGCATTACAGAGCCCGAATGGCATAACGGTAAACTGCCACAATCCTGAGCCGATGGTAAAAGCAGTCTTTTCTCGATCTTCCTGAGCCAGTTCTACTTGCCAGTATCCACTCTTCAGATCAAGGGTCGAGAAAATCGTGGAACCAGCCAACGTGTCTAGGGTGTCATCTATTCTCGGAGAGGGTAACTGTCCTTCTTCGTGACATTATTAAGTTGCCGATAGTCTACACAAAAACGTGTCGATCCATCCTTTTTCTTCACTAGTACGACTGGAGAGGACCAGAGACTGTCAGATGGTTCGATAACTCCTTCTTTTCCCATATCGCTGACTATTTTGTCAGCCTCTTCCTTCTTGGCAAGAGGAAGTCTTCTTGCTGATTGCCGGATCGGCCGAGCACCTCCAGTATCAATTTTGTGCTGGACCACATTAGTTCGACCCCCTTTTCCTTGTCCGGTATCGAAGATGTCTTGGTACTTTTTGACTAAATCTCTTAGTTTGGGCTGTTGAGCTGGTTTTATGTCTTTGGAAGAGATGGCAACTAATTTTTCTAGTTCTGTGGGCAAGTTGTTGGGTTGACTAATCGTACCTCGTACGCCCCGGATCACAGATGAAACTGACGAGCAGTGCCCCAAAATTGTTCCTTTCTTGAAGGTCACTGGGAAATAATTGACATTCATGACCCTTACCGGCACAAATTTGTCAGCACGCAACAAGGTCTTCCCTAGTGCAATCCCTCGTCCAATTTTCTCATCATGAAGTTTGGGCTCGAAAATCACCACGTCTCCACTGCTCGCACTCCCGTCCAGGCGAGCCTCCAGAATGGTTTCAGCCCTTTCAGGTACGCTTACATCTTCAGCCAACAGCACACGGATCAACTCCTCACTTCTCCCAAGAAGCACCAGCTCTTCTCCGTTGACACGTAGGACGCCGTCTTTGAAATCCAATTCAAACCCTCTGGAATTCATGATGTCCATTCCGATGATTGCATCGTCTTCGATGTCCGCTACAAGTGCCTGATGTTTCACTTTAGTGCTGCCCAGAATTATTTCAATCGGTAGCTCACCATATACAGTAGCTGGCTCCCCTGTTGCTGTGCGTAGTTTCCAAGTTGTCGGTTCAATCCGTTCCGGTGTTCTGGCAAAGGAAGGCCCGAGAATTGTCCTAGTCGCACCTGTATCTAGCAGCATGGTGCAAGGCTCGTTATTGATGAGACCGTCTACGAAGACACCTTTGTTCTGTTGTTGAAGGATAGCGACATATGCGTTGTTAACCGGGGCTTGCCGGACACATGCCGACGATTGCCCCTTCTCGTCGACCTTCTTTAGTTTTCCTGCATCGGAGTCGATGAATGTTGGACATGTGCTACGCACATGTCCAATTTTGCCACAATTCCAGCATCTTATCTGTCTTTTCTCAGGCAACACTTCCTTAATCACTTTTCTTATGGCAGCTTCCAAGTTAGCAGGCTCCTGTGAGTCTTCCTCAATCGTTCGAACTTTATTTTGGCTTTCGCAGCATTGTTTTGCTGCTTCGAATTCCAAAGCGCGTGCCAGTGCGTCTACGAGATGTGTTGGACGAGCTAATATCAACGCTTGTCTGGTTTCTGGGTCACGGAGTCCATCCAAGAATGCCTGAACCGCTAATCGCTCCATCACATTTTCCGGTGTGGCTGGATATGCGAGACGAACCAAGCGTGCAATGTCAGCTTCGAATTCTTGTAAGGATTCGCTCGATTTTTGGCAGCGATTTTTCAGCTGGGAGTGGTATACGTGTTCCAAATGGGCGTGGCCATATCGTAATTCTAGATGTTTAATCAGCTGATCATAGTCCTCCTGTTCTTGGGCGGTGATAGTTTGTAGAATATTTGTCGCTTCTCCACGTAATGCAAGTGTTAGTGCTACAGCTCTTTCCCCTGCATTCCATCCGTTTGCTTTGGCCGCTGCTTCAAACTGCCGGCGGTAATTTGCCCATGGAGTTTTTCCGTCGAACTGAGGCGGCTTCATGGAAAGCTTCCCTATTTCTGAAATGACCTTGACATCTTTTATACCCTCTTGAACTTTATCCAAGTTCAAACTCAAGTCCAGCATTGCATTTTCGTTAACCATCTCTGTGGAGGGCGCACTATTAATTCGTTTTTCCAGCTTACTGATCGTTTCCTTTATTTTGTCCATTTCTGCCTCGACCCCATCTTTGATTTTATCTACCTCCGTATTCATTTGCTCCCTAATTTTATCTATCTCTGTCTCAACGGTTCCCATTCTTTCTTCTAGAAAATTAGCCACACCACACAATTCTTTTTTTAGGCCTTCTGTGTTTTCCAGGAACTTCTCTTCCAGGCTTCTTGCATTTTCTTCCAGGCTTCTTGAATTTTCTAGAAGCTTCTCTTCCAGATTTCTAGAATTTTCTTGAAGCTTCTCTTCCAGATTTCTAGAATTTTCTTCAAGCTTCTCTTCCAGATTTCTAGCTTTTTTTTCCAAGCTTTTGAATTTTCTAAAGCTTCTCTTCCAGATTTCTAGAATTTTCTTCAAGCTTCTCTTCCAGATTTCTAGCTTTTTTTTCCAGGCTTCTTGAATTTTCTAGAAGCTTCTCTTCCAGATTTCTAGAATTTTCTTCCAAAGTACTCGAATTTTGTTGCAGCTCTTCTTTCAAGGATTCTATTATCGGACTCAAATCACCTACGGGAACTTCGAATAAAAATGTTTCGGGGTCCTCACCTTCTTGTATAAGTCCTTCTGCAAGTCTTTCCTGGAGTACTTGCTTTTTACCCGTTGTTTCCAGTTCCCTTTCCTCCAATTCCTGTTTCAATTCCGCTACCTTCAAGTCCGCAAGGCACACTTTTCTTGAACACATTTTGTCTTTGACGAGGTATCAGTCTGTTTCACACGAAAAAGTTTATCAGTTTGTTAAAAATTCACTTCGCGAATTCTTTTCCACGGGCCACCAGTCTATTGTCTGTTTCACGCGAAGAGTGTATCAGTTTATATTCCCACGCAAAATTGTCCACTTCGCGAAAACCGGGCCACTGTCTATTTTCTGTTTCACGCGAACAGTGTATCAGTTTATATTCCCCCGCACAATTGTCCACTTCGCGAAAACCGGGCCACTGTCTATTTTGGGCGTACAAAAAGGTCTATCAATTTATTTTTCTGACTATCCACTCCACGATCACTTGTTTATTTTCAAAATCTCACCAATTGTAACGTAAATAAACTTAACTTGGTTTTAATAATTTATTTCACACTTAAATCTACAACTTAATTTATATTACGCCACTGTATAGCTCGATCGTATGGGCTCGTTCAGACTGTCCACTCCCTCTTGAGGGCTGTCTATTTATCTCCGATACAGCATTCTCGATGTTTCCAATTCTGGTGGTTGGTGCCCAGCATGTTCCAGTTATTTCCAATATCGACCGTTGTTATCATGCCGCGGCGTGACTGGATTGTTCTCGAATATCTCCGGGGATGACCTCATCGTTGTCGATGGCAACGCGTGAGGCGACAGGTCCGGCCTAGGTTCGTTACATTATAAACATTGAAAAGATTGAGATTTTACATCAAGCAGTATATGCTAGTGGCTCAATTGCCTGAACCGGCTATCTGAGACGAGAGGCGTACCAACTGAGTTTAGTCGTGGTAAGAAAAATGATAAGAATTGGCAGCAACGTGACGAGAGAACAGTGACGTTTATTACATCACAGTATATTATACAGAGCGAAATATATATCTATCAATATTTCATAACAAAAAACTATATCATAACAACTATTGTTTTTACAATTATCATTACATTCAATTGGCACCCAAAACGTGGGCGAAATTATAACAAAATAATTTGTTATTATCATATATAACAATATATATATATATATATATATATATATATATATATATATATATATATATATATATATATATATATATATATATATATGTCTATATATATATATATTATATATATATATGTCTATGCGGAAATAGCTGGACGCAAATTTCAGGAGTTATACATATGTCTATAAGGAATTAGCTGGACTGATTTTTCAGGATTTCCATATGGGCTGATAATAGCTGGACATACATATTTATACCAGTTAGTTCTTGTAAAAATTTGAAAATAACATTTCGAGTACAATTTGATACTTTGAAACGCAACCATGAGATTGAATTGGTGTTCCTGAATACAAAACGTTGGTCAAAACTTTTCGACGTATATCGTACGAAGTTGTTTTTTTTTTCGGGTGTAGGTACCTACCTACCGTTTCAATGATAGCAATGGTGGACACGAAATATGTGCTGTAATTTACGGTAGATTATCGTTATTTCAGGCAATGACAAACACAAATCAAATATATCTGAATATTTTGATTTCTAATTTTAATTATTACTAATTACATTGATACTTCAGATTCCAAACACAATAAATGTTGGTGTGTAAACCTAATGTGAAGAAGTCACCGATAAACTGGAATTCATTAGGAAGTGTAAAACAGACTGCAATAATTATAATTGCATGCAATATGAATTGAGACGTGTAAAGCGGCAGAATGCTCTCACACAGCAAAAACTAAAAAAAAAACTAATGGAACAAAAAGCACACCATCAATCAAATATACAGAAATTTTTCGTCGCCAAATACCACAACCGCTTCTCGGCCACATTGCCATTATAACCCCAAAAATAATCATGTTTCTTGAAATGCTCACCGACTGACGAGAATCCGTTTCCCGTCCACTCATTTCATGCCAATAGGTTTTGAGACCCAAAGTCTGATTGGCTATTGGGAAAGTGAACAGCCATTGGTTAGTTTTGAAATAACAATTTGAGATTGGCTTAGTTCAAAATTAGCGGTATTTTCACATTATGTCAACAGTCAACTTCATGACAAATGCACCTGCATACATTGGCGTTCGTAACTGAATAAGTAAGGTTAAGTACTTATTACCTATTTTATACCGCCAAAAACCTTTCATTCGTAGATAAAATAATTTACACGAATATTTTTCAATGGTAAGTTTTCTTCTCCATGTAAATTCAAATCAACTATCCATATGAAAACTCGGAAATGATTTATTTCCTTTAAAAAAAAAATTCGCCGTCAATGCCGTTGGGTCTGACAGGTAAACAAAGTTAGTCATTTGTCATCTAAATGAAAAAGCCTATTCAAAAGAAATGTACCCCTAGCGGCGAATGAGTATATCACAAAAAAAGTTTCAATGGCTGGCTTTACGTGCCGTGTTCGAACATAAAGTATTTTCAGCGGGAAATTTAGTGGACTAGTGTTTTAGAAATAGTTAAAACATAGTTAACTACTTTAATATTGTTTGTATTATTGCAATTATGTTTTACAATACTGTGATACCCTAAAACTAATCATTCAAACCAAAATATATCATAATTTTCAAGTTTCACAAATAAACATGGTGGCCGGTAAACTAATATCCGTAAATCTTCAAAATCCCTTTCTCGGCCACGGTGACGGAGAACAGGAACAAAGCTTCTCTGATGCTATACGTTTTTCTATGATTGCGTGACAACATATGCCCTTCTCAGTCTCAATTGTTTATTCTACAAAATAGGATTGATTTCCTATTCGATTTTCGGCCATCGAGGAAATAAGTTTCATACTCTACCTGAGGAGCAGCAGGTTGACCGAGTAGGGGGATTCTCATGCGCCTGTTTTCGGCCACCTTGAAAATCCTCGGAGGCATGGAGGAAATATTACCAAAAAAAAGATGAAGATAAAATAACAAAATTGAGAATTTAAAAAAAAGAAGTCGAAAGACAAATTGCCAAAGCAAAAAGACGCTAAGAAAGTCGCAAGAAACCATCTGGAACCAAAAAAGCTAAAACTATTCCTCCCATTCCTAAGGAAGAAGACAAATCAGAAACTGACAAAAAAAACTGCACTGTCCCATAGAACACACGACATCCATTGGACGTCCATTTTAGGTCCATCTCAAGTCCAAACGTCCATGGACATTGAATGGATGTTCATTGTACGTGTGAACATGGACGTCCATTGGATGTTAAAAATGTTCGTCCATTGTACATCCATTCAATGTCCAAAAATATTTATATGAATTTCAGTTTGATCCCTATAAGAATCTTATTTTTATTTCAAATGAAATTTGTAAGTATCTTCAATCACTGTATTCTTTTCGGGATCGAAAAACGTTATTTTTCCGGTTGCCATTTTTTCCTGCCGCCTATGAAATATTTTTGAAATTCGCGGGCAATTTTTGGGTCGTTGCGAGCGCCGCGAACGTTTAGTGGAACGTGCCTGTGTTGTTGAGAAATGTGAGGTTAATGCTTCGCGTCTTTGTTCTCCATTTATGACTCCGTTTCGTTCGTTCATCGATGGTAATAAACAAGTATACTTTTCATTAATGATTAATATGGGTTCCAAAAACCTTTAGAATAAATATTATAAGATAGTGCGACTGATGCATGGTGGTGAATTTCAGATGAAAATGAGTGTGCTGCAGGTTTCAACAGAAATGCAACCTATTTACAGATATCTTGGAAGCAAGAAATAAAACAAAAGTGGCTGAACACAGCAGTGATCTGAATGATGATGATCCATAGTCTAGAAAATATAGAAAGAAGAAAGTGAGGCCGATGAAACAAATGAAGATTACCTCTACCTCCCCACATTTAAGCCTACAATGGAAAAAAAGGATTGAGTCCCTCTCAAGTGTCTCCTGTCAATAGTGAAATAAATGAAGGTGTATAATTTTCCAAGTAGTCTTGGAGTAATGATCATATATAACAAACTCAAACTTGGCAAATCTTTCCTGTACGGAAGCAAAGTTTCATTCCTTTATGTTGATTATTCATTTTTCAGTCAAATAAGATTTCAAAAACTGGAGGTGGGAACACATGTGAGTTAATGAAAAGGTGTTCATTCCGACTTATAAGCAAAGGTCTCGCATCTCAATATATTTACCACGTCGAAAATGAAACAATCATATAAGAATTTGAAAATGGCCGATTTCCTGATCAGTGGGTGGAACAAAAGATATATTGATGATTATTATTGAATATATACATACATACGGGTGCTGCAGAACAGGCATATGAAAAAACGAACAAAAAAGAAATAGACGAGGCAAATATGAAATGGTTAAGGAGAGCAAATGAAAGGAAATGAATCGTTCCCAGAATATTTTTATTTATTTATACTTTTGACCAGTGTTGTTATTCTTTTGTTTTATTATAAATTTTTTTAGAGTATCTACTTACATTTATGTTGTTATTTAATGAATTCCTTTGGTGGATGATTTGTAAACAGTTAGTTTTTGAAAGTGTCATCAATTTTGTGCAAGATATAAAAGAATGAAACTAGAGAGTTCTAGTAGCTCAATTTTGGTTGTATCTTTAGTTGTTTCAACCTTTGAAATATGTGAGAAGACAAATTCATTGAAATCTATTTATGGAATTGTAGAGAAAATTGTTTGATGGTTCAAGATAAACAACTTCTGTTACCATTTTTTTGTGAATGTTTAGTTTTTGGAATATAAATTATAATTTTGAATTGAAAAATGTTTATTTCCAAAATTATTGATTTTACGAAAAATTACTATCAAAGAATATTTATCCTGATATGCCATGCTCGTAAAATTTTAATTAAGATCCAGAACACTAAGGAATTTTGGGTTCTAACAATCAAATGTCAACTTTCTGATATGAAATGTAATTTACACAGGGTGTTGAAATATTGGGCAATACTTGCTAACATATGGTATAGGTAAAAAAATAACACTTGGTACTTATTCCCTTTCGAATATTGTATCACCGAGATTTTTGTGATAACTTTATCGAGAAGTCTTTGTGATTCTCTATTCAAGTAGAAATGTCTAAAAGGGGCACACTACAAGAACAATGTATGTATGAGAACTTGTGTTAGTTTTACCTTTACAATATGTTTCCAAAGTATTGCCCATTATTTACAAGACACCTTGTATAATCTGTATCCTCTGGATTCATTTCGGATATACAATGGATGTACATTGGACGACCACAGTGGTTGTTTTTTGGATATGTTCTGGACATCCATTTTACCAAATATGGACATACAATGGATGCCCAAAATACGCACAATGTACGTCCATTGGACGTTATCTGGGCTTTAATTGTACGTCCAAAATGGTGTCCTGGACGTCCATTGAATGTACATTGGACTAATTCTGGACATCCAGTGGATGTCTTGAACATCCATATTCAACGTTCATTGTTCATCCATTGTACGTACATGTGCTGTGTGGGGTGTGTCAAGAAATATTGAAAAGTGATGCCGAAGATGACTAGGACAAAAATATCGGTTGTGATTATTGTCCTCGATGGTACCATATGAATTGTACTGAGTTTGTTGGATATGTTCTTACGAAGATGCTGTCTGCAAAGATTACTGTGTGATTACTGTAGGGGTGCCTAATTTTGATTTTATTTTCATCAGCCTCTTTGTGATAACTGCCAGCAAAGATTATATAGATGTGATTACTGTACATAATTTTCATTTGATTCAGAAGTTTTTTATGCTTTTTATACCTAGGTATTCTATTTATTTTTTATTTGCAGAGGAGCTATTTTTGTTAGTTATTTAATTTTATATGTATTTTAACTGAATAAACATTGCTAGAGTGTTTTCATATTTAATCAATAATTACCTACCTATAAAAGTAATTTTCATTGCAGAAAGATTTGTAGGTTTAAAAGGAAACATTTTCAGTTAAAATTTAAAAAATATATTTAAAAAAAAAAATCGAACATTATAAAATGAAGCAGAAAAACACAATTTTCCGCGACAAGAGCCCCGCTGGACGTTAAACTAAACACATCGGATAGATATTGTGATGAAAATACCCTAACTCGACATTGGTAACTCACAAAGTTTCAACATGAAATTTATTGGCCGAGAAGAGGCCTAGTTCTGACCGGTAATTGGCGAGCTCTGTCCGACAACCGGTAAAAAGTGCATATTTCTCTTTTTTTCCACTTAACTTTTTTCCCGGACTATTTCCCCCATTATTTTTGAGCCAATCAAATGGCCAAAATTTCAAACAGAGAACCAATCAGATCAGTTTTATACTGATAAAACCACTAGTAGATTCGATATTGTTTTGCGATTAAATTATATGTCAACGCATTCAAGTCCTATTTAGGGAAACAGGAAATGCAAAATTGATTAAATAAGGGATTTTCAACTCACTAGAGAATTATTGCAACTTACAAATAAGCGCTGGCTTTATTAAAAGATCCCCTATTAAAGTATCATCGAACGCGATTTCGAAAGGGTGTTAAGCTTCTTCCGAAATACTTATGTTCAAGCTTTATTTTGACAAGTACGTCAAATTATGTGAAACAACCTCACGCAATAAAATTATATCGTCTCCGAACTTAAATCTCAATCTTTTTCCATTTTTCATCAGTCATTGTTCCACCAGAAAAATACACTTATGAAAAGAATCACACCATTGTTCGTTAGTTGGACGCATAAGTGACACTTGGACGAATTAATTCTTCACAATATTGTTGGGGTAGAAAATATACCACCAGCAAATGAACCTGCTTTATTTGAGTTTGAAAATATATAGACGAGCAGTGCTTAACAAACTTCAGATTTTCAACTGGCAACAGATATATGACAGAAACAAAAACAAATCTGTCAAAATAAAGGAACTTTTGATAAAAGGTTCTTGGCCTTTATTTTATTTATATAAAGTAAAGGATGCCTGTATTTTAGATTGAGGATATCCTCAAAATCGGACACAATGCGCATCATATGTCAAAATAAAAAAAACTTTATTAAAATAATTATAGAACGGACGTTGCAATAACTCTCTACTATTACAATGGTTCGATATTTTAATTGTAATATACCATTTTCAGCATGCTAAAAAGTTTCGCGTTTTCAAGTAAGGCAATGAATAATTGAGTACCCTTATTTTCATAACATTAACAACTATATTTCTGGACTAGTGGTTAACGCATCAGCCTTTGCTTTCGTGGTTTAATCAGATAATAAGACCGCAAATTTTAGTCTGTAGAATTTCAGGCAAAATGCTATCTCGAAAATTTCCAAAATTTTTGAGCGATAAAACCCCTAGCACTCATATTACCCTCGACTAAAAATATTGCCACATTCCAAATTTCTGAACAACTTTCAATTTTAAATTTCACAAAAAAAAAATTAAAAACTTATTAACTGATATCATAGCATAGGAACACAAATCGATATACAATTCTTAAGATACAGTTTTGTGACAAAAACAGACGACGGTTATTATGTGCTCAGTGTACTTTATTCTTTTTTTTGACGTTGTCCATGTCCTTGATGATTTTATGACAATAAAGATATTATTATTATATCTCGTTTTTTTTTGAGATGCAAAATCCAACACACACACACACCCTTCAGTTGGATATATTTTTCACTAATTCCCTGATATATAAACTGCTGTTTAGTTACAGATGATTGTTGGATTATTTTATGCCTGAATTGTGCAATTTTTATTTAGAATTGTGAAGTTCAGTAAATATTAAAAAAAAACAATGTGACTCATACTCAGTTTGTGTAAAACTGGGATGAGTTTCTCTACCAGAACAATGAAATGAAAAGTGTTGAATAGACACAATGACGATACCTGATGAAAATCCTTAACAAAAGTAAACAAAAACACTTCACACTAAAAATTAAACAGTTAACTTCACCTGATCAAGCCAATATTTTAGAGAAACATGTTTTGCGGTTTTGTAGAACTTTTTCTTGTGAAAATCTTTAGTGTGAAGTGTTTTTGTCTACTTTGAATGAAGAGTTGCTTATTTGTAACAGGCGATTCTCTGACTAAAAAATTTGCTCTTACAATTATGTGACAATCGCCAGTTAAAGAAATCATGATAAGTGCAGTCCGAATCACATGCTAAAAGTTGCTGGTGACTGGCACTCGGCATCACATATAAGTATGTGTCCTGATTCATACTTAAATCATTGAAAATAGTTCTTTGATCACTGAAGATACAGGGCAAATACAGCCAATCACAAAAAACCCCTTATTCATACATAGACTTCAGTGCTTCAATCGTCGAGTTCCACAAATATTAGGGAGTTTTAGCTTGCCTAAATGTGCAACTTCATAGTGTGACTTTGTGATTGAGGGATTCAAACAATAACAATCAAAAAGTTCCCTTTCTTTAAAATTGAAAATGTTATGGTTATTTTAGAATTCTAAAATATCTCGAATAGAAATACTGAAAAATGACTTGTAACATTTTCTACCAATTGCATTATTGTTTGTAAAATATTTTGGGAAATTGCAAATTTTATTAAAACTGAAAATAATGTAAAAACACATTTAATATAGATATTTTTTTTAAGTTTTTGTTTTTTTTAATTTCACTGTAAATGAAAGATTTAACGGATGCTGGTGTTCGATTTTTCAAAATATCTTTATTTTCTTCCAATATTAGCTCGCATTCTGTCATTGTTGGAGTACTCCCTTGTGAAGAATGCCTTTCAGTGCTCGAATGTAAAATTTCCTTCTCAGGAGTACTCCATCTCAAACGAAGTCCTGAAATGTTTTATGGTTAATTGTTATAGTATCTGATCTCTGTACTTTTTCTATACCTTTTTTCCCTTCTTTTTCCTCCAAAACATATTTCCTTTGATATTTTATCCACTGCATTATCAAGTGTGGTGTGCGATTATAGTAACATTTTTTGTTCAATTCAAAGAAGTGATTGACCTTTTTTCTTGACAATTGATCTCCAAAAAAAATCTCGCCATGAAAATATTCTTTGATTTTATCCTTTTCCATTTTCGTCCAACTTCGTCTGATTTGTTTTTTACCTAGAAAAATAAAATAAAATGAAGAAACCAGTTCTCTTTCTGGGGAAACGCACTCAATTTATTCTGCCAGGAAATTGACAGTTACATACAAAATATTAGTGTCAAATTACGGTTATGAATTCAACGCACACCAGTGGAACGGACAAATTTGGGACGGGACTTACTCTAAACAAAATGACAAGTACAAAAAATATTGAGAATTAATCCCAAATAATATTACTGTTCACTTTATTCTTTTGACTATGACTATGATCAAATAATTATGTTCAACAAATCAAAATTGAATTCAACAATTAACAAAAAAACCTCACAGTCTACCTGCGTAAAGAACAATCTGGGAATATTCACAATTCGTAACTCAATCGTAGAGGTTATTATTTTTCTTGTAGATGATTAAAGAATAGGACAATAAAAAAAAAGGATGATAAAACTCACCCATTATGTGATTCATTTTTGCTTGGCTAACTGAGGATTCATTTTTCTCAGGACGATATTCTTCTCCAGATGATATCCCATCTGAATCATGGTCAGATTGTGCTGAAGTTGATGGTTTCGGTTTTGCTGATCTCTGACTGCAACTTTTTTTACTTGACGAAAAATTTTCCAATAATTGTGATACTTTAGTTATGTCATCCCTCTTTTGAGTCAGGACGTAGTAATCTTGATGAATTTCTCTTTTGTGGGACATAAAATCTGATACCCTTCCCTCAAGTCGGTGATCTACGCTAGATGTTGCTGTTTCTGTTGCTAAATGCTGCCTCAAGAGTCTGGTTCTCAGCAATTTAGGATTCTCAATTCCAGACTCAAGGGCAAATTTTCGGATCAATTGACATGCCTGAAATGTGTTTTGTGTATGAAACTGAGACGGTTCACCAAACACATATCTATTCATTGGATTTACTCCAGCTCTTTTTCTATATTCCAATATCAAATTTATGGCTTTGAATCCAAGAGACCGATGAACTAGTAACGCTGTATTTTTCCCTAATTTTCCAGTGAAGCGAATTCTGGCCCATTTTCTAATTTGTTCTCTACACAACGAGTCTATATCATCTGCAACTTCTTCTTCTTTTACAATTTCATAGTTTTCATAGTCTTCAATCAAAATACGTTGAGTTTCACCCGGTCTCTTTCTATTAAAAACAGCTAAGTGCACCAAAGTGTATTCTGCTAAATGCACCCAAGTTGTTCGAGAATAACACTTTTCCAGTTCGTTAATATAATATAATATTTTTTCCTCCAAATAAACTCGAAAATGTGCAATTTGGTCTGTTTTTGGAAGAGTAGTTTTTCGTCTTCGATTATTTATTTTCTGCGTTTCAACACCCCTTTGTTAATGGTAACATTAAATTCGAGATTGAATATTAACTGCAAATCTTCCATTCTCTTTTGACCATCTTTATCTCTCTTGCGGGCAAATTCCATTATTAAAAGTTTACAGAGCTTTTTAAGTCGGTTGCCAACAACAAGGCCGTAGCAGGTGCTCTATATAGATGGGTGTCTTTATTCAGTCCAGCAACCTTATCGATCCCATTAACGATGAGATCAACATAAATTGTATCAAGAACATGAAAGAAATTTTCAATATGAGGATTGATTTGTCTTATTGCCAAAATTAATCGACCAAAAGTACGCAGGTTCGATCTTATTTGTTGTGCATGATGTTCCGAAGTATATTTCCTGCATAAATAGTTGCCATAAATTATGACAACTTCATCGTACCTTATAGCATTGGTTACTTCATCTTCATTGAAGAATGGAAAAATTTTCAATCGCAAGTCATCTGAAGCCTTTTCATGAATATTTTTCTTATAAGTTTCCTGGATTCAGCCTGTATATTTGTCCTCCATTTTCCATTTGAAACTTGCATACATCTTTTTATATGATGCCTTAAGCTCAATTTACTGTAATACCCCGTGCAACGTGGGCAGGGAACATTTTTGTCCCTCAATGTTTGGTGATCTTTTAACGTTTCCTTGCACAAAATTTGTTTTTGATTTTCGCTTCTAAGTGAATTATTAAAAAAGTAATCCCCTTTCTTACGGAGATTATCAAGCAACAATCTTCGATGAGCTGATTTACTTGGAAGAACTATAATTTCTCTGATATCTTTTTCATTTTTATGCACCTCTATGTAATGACGGTAAATTTTATATAACATCTTCTGACAATAAAAACAGCAATGTTTTTTTTGGCCAGTCTTTTTTCGCTTATCTTCACCTAAAAAACAGAAATTCATTCACATTTCAGGTACAGCTTTGTTTAAATTTATGCAGAGTTGCGTATTCGAAGTTTAATAATATGGCATCAAGAAATTGCAAGATTTTCATGAATTTTTTTGGTCAATTACAAAAAGTCATATTTCTCATAGTTGGTCATGAAATAATAATGAGATGACAGGCTGAAAACTGCCAATTTTCAAATCGGGTTGAATAACTTTTTTAAAGTAATAAAATTATTATCATTAGAATTTGAAAAAATATTATATGACACAATCTGTGTATCTCACATGCTTTTACGATACCTTGTTTTCTCCAAATAAAAAATTTTAATATCAGATATGGTTACACAAATAATTCTTATACAATTCGGTATTAAAAGTTAACCATTAAGTTCTGATTGGTAATGTCAAAATAAAATACATATAACAATATTTATTCCTAGAATGTTATTACCTACTTATAAAGTCAGTACAACTAGTCAGCAAAATAAAAAAAAAGAACCATATTTAGATGCGAAAATGGAGAGATCCTTTGAGCATGAGACAGTTCCAAACAACTGTTCACTCTATTTTGAAGTCTGGATTTATGGCATTTATTCCCAATCATAGTAGGCCAAGATTTGGGCAAATTTCATTTTTGCATATTTTGGAAGTGATTGAACAGATGAACATGTGAAAAATGGAGTCGCTCACAAAAAATGGCAACAAAGCTAGTTACTTTCAGAACCATACTTATAAGTCTTGTGATATGATTACCTGTAGCCATAGACAGGGATTTCTGAACTGGCCCAACTTCATCCTGAGCTGTTTGACCTCCATTCTGAATTGACTGACTATCATCCTGAACTGACTGAACTTCATCCAGAACTGACTGAATTCATCCTGAACTGACCAAACTTCATCCAGAACTGAATCGATAATTAAAAAATGTCAGTGTCTATTTTCTTTAGATGAGACGATACTGTATAGAAATCAATATATTATGAATATAATCTTAATCCAAAATTGGAACATCCGGTCGGTGAAGTATTTCCAAAGTCAGATGAATATGTTTCATCTTGTTGCAAGAATGTCCTTAGAATCAGGTGCCATATGTAAAGAAACAGAAATAATTTTTGTGAAAAGAATGATCTTCGCCCATGGTCAGTGTGAGATCAAGGCAGCAAAATCTATTATTTATTTAGGTTTCTAAATTCATGCAACTGACTTTAAAATAGTTTTTCAAGATTAACTTCAAAGGCTAGGTTTTGACTATTTTTTTTATCGGTAAATTTGTGCAAAAGCATTGACTTATAACTTTTACAAAGTAATAAAATGATTTTCATTAGAATTTGAAAAAAAATATATGTAACACATTTTGTTATCTCACATCTTTTACAAGACTTTTTTTAAAAAAAAAAAATTTCAATGTGGTTACACAAATAATTCTTATAAAATTCGGTATTAAAAGTAACCATTAAGTTCTGATTGGTAATGTCAAAACAAAAAACATATAACAATACAATAGCAAAATGCTATTACCTACTTATGTCAGTATATCTAGTTGGCAAAATAAACAAAGAAGCATATTTAGATGGGAAAATAGAGAGATCCTTTGAGCATGAGACATGCCAAACAACTGATCTCTCTATTTTGATGCCTAGATTTATGGCATTTATTCCCAATCATAGTAGGGCATGATTTGGACAAAATAAATTTTTACATATTTTGGAGGTGAATGAACAGATGTACATGTGATAAATGGAGTCGCTCACAAAAAAAATGGCAACTTATAAGCCTTGTGATGTGATTACCTGTAGCCATGGACAGGGATTTCGGAACTGTCCCAACTTCATCCTGAACTGACCGACCTTCATCCTGAATTGACTGACCGTCACCCTGAACTGACTGAACTCCCTCCTGAACTGACTGATTTCCATCATGAACTGACTGAACTTCGTCCAGAACTGACTGAACTTTGTCCTGAACTGACCAAACTTCATCCAAAACTAAATCGATAATTAAAAAAAGTCAGTGCCTATTCTTAATAGATAAGACAATACTGTATAGAAATCAATCTATTATGAATATAATCTTAATCCAAAATTAGAACATCCGGTCGGTGAAGTATTTCCAAAGACAGATGAATATGTTTCATCTTGTTGCAAGAATGTCCTTAGAATCGGGGACCATATGTAAAGAGATATAATTTTTGTGAAAAGAATAACCTCCGCCACCGTCATGCAATTGCAGTTTTTAAAATTAACCGCATAGGCTAGGTTTTGACTATTTTTCATAAAAAAGATTTTCAACATCAAAATGATTTTTATTAATATAATTTTTGTGATTACCTGTTGCCACATACATTGTATCCTGAACTCTTTGAATTCCTGAATTACCGTATATGTTCGATTTCTCATCACTCAATATAATCACAGGATGATTCATAGCTTCTATAAGGATTCCTGGAGAAACATCAATCAGTACTTCAGGAAAATCCAAATCTAAAATAGAAAAAATTCTATACATTATGTAATCCTTTAATGGACATAGCCGATTAAATCTATGGCATGAGTCTACCTCTAGATATGAAATGAAATTGAATAATATGGAATAAAAGCTTGAAATAGATTAACATTATTGGATATCATCATATGGATCTTGCGCCCCATCTGAATCAAGTAACTTACAGTTGTTTTTCTGGGTTTGGGGAACCAAAAGTTAAATACTATTTACGTGTTGCCAATGTTTCAAAATATTCATTCATTTCTTTTTCAAGGCTGAAATATACACATTGTAGGTTATTGGGTTGGGAGAAAAAAGTGTTAAAAACTTACCTCTAAATGCATTATGTCAACAAAGTACATCATAAATAAAATTAACATGGTACATGGGGCGAAAACAATGATAAAAGTGGACAATTGATCCAAATTACAGACTATGACCCTCATCGAATTCCAAACCACTATTTTACATTTTAGGTGTGTTTCAATGTTGTACACAACATATTTTTAATGCATGACGTTGATATATTTTTAAAGCGTAGGAGTACATGTCAGGTTGCTTGTTTTCATACATACTGAGGTAATAGACTCCTAGATGTGATGTTATATTATTCATATGATAAATTCTATACATATAAGTGATTTGAAACAGAACTTGAGTCAGCATGATTAATATTGAAATGAAGACTTGACTCATTTGAAAACTGTTCTTGATTTATTTATTCTTGAGTAATATGTATGTATACCGAGTGCTATGTCATTATTTTTTCGGCCTGCTCACATTGTAAAAATTATTATGAATAACATTTGGCAGCTCTGTAATTATCTCATGCTCTCTGCGATCGGCGATAGATCTGAACTTGTTATGTAACATCCTGGCGCGTTTTCCGCAGTGTTCAAACAGGAACATTTCTTTGGGATTTTTTTTTGGAAAAACTACTCCGAATAAAAAGTTGAAAAAAAATCCAAATCCAACTACTTTTCTCATCGTTCTGGACATTGTGGTATTTTTTCCAGAAATTAGTGATTTCGCCTATTGCCAAAGCCATTTTTTTTTGTTTGCTACTATTATTGCAGTCACTTTTATGTCTGTTCAGGTATAATCTTGAATTTTCATTCAAATGAACATAAAAGAGGGAACTGCCACCAATTTATTCCAGAAAGCAATAAAACTGAGTCAAACAATGACTAACCAAATAATTTTATCAACAGAGTAAAGATGAAATGTTTGGCAGACAGAGATGATAATCATGACAAAAAACAGCTAGGTTTACAGGTATGCAAAATTTCCAGTTATCAACGGTCTGTCCCAACATATATCCGCCCTCTTCAATAATGATAACTAACTTTCCTTATATACCACCACCAAGGTTGGTAACTTTTCCAAACTAAGGCATAAAACACCACTTTGGTTAAACTCTAGAGATAGTATATTCAGTACCATGCGAATGTGGGAAAGAGTACACCGGCCAGACAAAACAATACTTGAAAAAGAGAGTAGCACAAGAAAAAACAGCTTTGGCAATACACCATTTTTCCACTGGACATTCATTTAAATTCGAGAAAACTTGCATACTGGATTATGAACCAAATTGGAAAAAACGAAATATTAGTGAAAAAAATCATGTCAATTTTTGGACAGACGTTCAGAATTTGAGCCAGAATTATTTAAATGATCTCAATAACCTAGATATTAAAGGAAAGTTCACGATGTTCGCAGATAATACCACATTGTTCTGGCGTGGGAATAATGTTGATCTTTTGAAAGAAAATATCCGGACTTACTTGGAAAAAGTTAAACGGTGGTGTGATTCCAACCTACTTAGTTTAAATGTAGATGAACCAAACATATTAACCCTTAAGTTCAACTATAACAATTCGGTACTTTTGTAAAGCTCAACATAGGGATCATTGTAAGCCGCTCCTCATCACCGAATATTAACAGTTACCTACATATTTATCTTAGAGACAGTCTTTCTAATGCCTAAAAATAAAATCCCTATGGTTAGTGATCGACCTTACAACACACGGCAAAATAATAATATCGTACTACCCAGACCTACATCAACACGTACCAAAAATTCCCTTATTTTCGAAAGCAAAAAAATGTACAATCACCTACCTACCCTCTTCAAAAATATAGTTAATGCCTCAATATTTCGGAAATCTGTCAAAAATGAACTGTTAAAAAAAGCATACTATAGCCTGCAGGAATATTACAGTGACAATTTGATCTAGTTTTATTTTATATAGTCTTATTAATTTTTTCTTTTTATCTATACATACCACTTTAACCTAACTTTTTCTTTTTATCTATACATACCACTTTAACCTAACTTTGTCTTTTAATATGTTGTTTTCGTACCCTGTTTTTTTTTTCCTTTATTTTTATATTGTATATTGTGCTTCAGTATTATGTGCTCTAGTAAATCTTTAGTGATTACTATATATCTATATAAATATGTAACTGAGTAACCTACATTCATTTATTTTTATTTATTTTTATATTTATAAGTAATGCTTTGTCAATAAGTTTTAACTATTGGTCCCAAAAAAACAACTGAATGTTAATTATTGAATGTTTGAGGCTGGATTAATAAATTCAGATGTGTGGGTCATAGATCCGCTGCATTCTTCAATTTGAATTTCTCTCAACTCTTAACAAATATATAATTAGATTTCAACTGGAAAACTATGATAAAGGAACAAACAAACGAAAATACAACAATATTTCAGGTAAATTGGTGAACTTTCAGTAATAATGATGAAGGTTAGTATAGAACAGCATAAAAAAAATGTCTGTACATATGCACTTTCATACTAAAGATAGGGAGTTGAAAATTGTGTTTATACAGGGAATGAGGTAAAATAAAAAATAGCATAAGGAATAAGACAAAAGTAGACCTGGGTATATACAGATGATACAATAAGGATTAAGAATTAACCAATGAAATCACGGCTGCTTTTACAATTTGTCTGCACATGCGGACTTCCATATTGATAGTAAAATAAGTTGAACTCCTTATTTTACAATGACTGGCATCTATTTTTTTTTATTTTAAGTTGAACTCCTTATTTTACAATGACTGGCATTTATGCAGAAATTTAACAATTATCATTTATCAATTACGATATTTTTACATGATGTAGCTCAGACACGCTTAAATAAAATAAAATTACGAAGTCAACTTTTTACTTTCTTAGTTTAAATGTACCTGATTTTCTTCAAGTGCGCAACTAGTACGCAGATGACCGCGGATTGGTCAGTCCCATGATAAAGTGAACCTGACTTTTCCAAAAGAAAATTGGTTATTTCCCCATTTCTTCAATATGAAGAAACTTGCTGTCAACATCATTATTAACAGAAAAAAAAGATCCAGCTTCTTCAATTTCACTGTCTATTTTAAAATTCGTTTATTTCCAAGGCACACATTGACATGAAAAATATAAGGTTATTTTCAATGACTGGGAACTCGGATTTGTAGGCATGTAGGCATACTATTTTCTCCTAATTTATAATTGTGTCTGTATACATGATAGCATTTTTACTAATTGTTGGTTGATAAATGATAAATGTTAGTTGATAAATGTTAAATGGTGCTGCATAAATCCACACTAAGATGAAAGTGGAAAGTTGGTCGACTCTTATTTTATTCTAGAATGTGTATTAAGTATGTTCAACTTTTATCTTATTCCTATTCGCTGTAAACACCCAGTATGTTGGTTATGTGTACTGGGTTATATTATGTTCCTTACCTTTTTCTTCATAATAATGTATAGTCGAAACCCTATTTACATGTCTCTCAAGAACGACTACAGGTAGTTGTAACTGAATATTTCTGAGGATTTGTTCCAACACATAATAGGACCCATTTTTGGCGATGACTTCAGCATCATAATATTTTCCATTATGATATTTTGCTCGTGTGGTAGAGCGTCTTCTTACCACTTTCGGGACCACTTGAAAAATCCCATCTTCAAGGTACTTCACGAGATAGAAAACCATTTTCCAACTCTGACCACATGAAACTTGATAGTGCGCTAGCTAGACACTGATATAATTTCTAGAAACCAACTCAAAAGCCTCAAAACAAATACCGTTAAGTAGAATACTCCCAATACTCGCATATAAAATAGTTCTATACTGAGCAATACGCGGGAAACACAGACCACATACCCCGGTCTGTGGCGGGAAAGAGCCGCAAAATTTCAGGTTAGAGTTATCAGTTATCACCATAACCACAGACATTAGGTCCTTTCGTTTGCATAGGAAGTGTAGCACTTTGCTACACTGGGTGTAATTTACACTCGATTTTAGTATTCGTTTGCTGATTGGATTTACACCAGTGTAGACGAGGTGTAGTTTATCTCCACATAAGGCATTTTCGGAAACCTACTCGGGTTGACACGATCCCTAACCTGCATGTTCGTTTTCCTAATCCGAGTTAACTACTCGCGTTCGCAAACTTCGGTGTTGCTTACTCGATCACTGACTCAGGTTCGTCTAGCATAACCCTTTTCAAAAGCAGGGTCGTCAGATTCGCTACAGACACCGCATGCGCATTACGAAAAATTATTTGAAATTATGGGGAAAAGGAAAATTGCAATATTCCAAACAATAACGGCGTTAGCGTTTGATTATGTTTTTGATGAAGACGATGAAATGTGTGAGTTTTATATTTTGATGTTATCTTCTAGTAAGATGAAGAAACAAAATGTTTCTAAACGAAGGAGAGTTTGCATTCAAAATTATGAAGAAGTAATTTTACGCTATTCCTTGGAAGGTAAAATAAGACTGATATTTCCTTCTCAAATTCATCACACTGCAATAATTCGACTCCATCTAATTCAACTGAAAATCATAATTAGAGATTTGATAATGAATTAATCACCTGGAATTGGTGAACTCGCATATGTTGCCGGACATTAGACTCCCGACTAATGAATCCACAGACTTCACACCTACCCATGATTTCATTTATTTCCATAATGATTCGATTATTTATTATAGATGTTAAATCTCAAATCCGAGGAAAACCAGAAAAGTTGAATTTAGGTTATGTTTTGCTTGTGTAACTAGGCAATCCATCGACCTGTCAAAACGAAAGCAATATGGCGGCTGTTGGCACACATTGTAATTCGTCATAAGCGACCATAAGTGGTAAAAGTGTTTATTTTGTGATTTTCTGTGCGAATTTGAGTAGTTTTTTCAATTTAGGATTATAATTCGTGCTTCAACTGAAAAAAAATACCCTTTATTTGCATTTGTAGTTAACTGTGGGTCCGTCACGACAGGGATAGAGTCGGTTTCACTCGGTGTCTACAGTATCAAATCATGATTTTTTGACCAGTTAAAATGTCTAATCGAGGAGGAGAAGAGCTCTATGTTAGGCAATCAACCTAGAAGATCTTACGGATTGAAAATCAAGTATCGAGAGGCTGCAGCAGACATACCCTGGGTGCACATTCGTGATAACATCCTTCATTCCGTCATGGATACCTACCTATAACTTCAGACTTTTGTGATTTGATTTGTTCCCACGATTACTTGTATGATTTTGCCTACTTGTATGTATCTGAACTATTGTACATTAGGAGGTCCCATTTCAAATAAAGTTCATATATATATAATTGATATATTTTCTACTTCAAAAGTAGAGAAAACTCCAAATGAATGTTCATAATATGTACCTACCTCCTCAAAAAACATTCTTATAGGTAGTGTTATTGAATTACTGGAATACAAATTTTCTTTAGGATTCTGGTGACTCAATAAATAAAAATATTTAGAAATATAGTCTTTCAATCTCAACCTTCCCTTTTTAGATATTTCAGGCAATTATCGAAAGCCTCGATCAAGTCTTGTGAAGGGTGTTGTATTTGATTACTCTCGTTTCGGATGTCCATCGTCTTGATGTATTTGAAAAGGTTTACACGATGTTTTGAACGTGAATACTGTATTCAGACGATTACAGATACAAACATTCGAAACATCGTGAAAACCTTTTCAAGAACATTAAGACGATGGACGTCCGAGACGAGAGTAATCAAGTTACCACATCGTCTACAACCTTCAAAGGGTATCGTAATTTATTAACAGTAAAAATTGGATATATCGTGATATTTATCGAAATTGTACTATAAACAAATATCAATATTGTGTAATTTTTTTATAATTGGTATTAAATTAAGAGTAATCAACTGAATCAGTAAAACAACAAATGAACAAACATTTATTTATGTATATTCATTTGAAACATTTTATTTTTTAAAACAACTGAGCAAGAGGCAAGTCGTCCAATACATTTTTTGACTGATGGCATTGGCCCACAGCTTCCAAATCTGTGCGTGACATTGCCTCTAATATAGCACAATATGACCACCTACTTCACTGTTTCCGGCCATACAAGTACAGTGAGCAGTACAAATGCTTTCATCCTTTTCAATTATGTACCAAACATCTGAAGGTTTTTAATTTGCCTTTTGTGAATACTTGACCTGAAAAAAAGTTATGTCGATTAGAAAGAACTATTATGAAAGTTGAGAAGTAATATTCTTAAATATCAAATCAATGTCTCTTATAATAAACAAATGTGGCAATAAACATAATAGAACAGATCAGAAGTTATAAATTGCTTCTTATGTATTATTATTCCCAATTTATAATAATTCACTTCGATGACTCCAAGATTTGCAACTGTACATGTACCCATTAGAAAAACCTGCTGCTAGGAAAAAACATACTAGACTAACTAAATATATAAATGATTCTGAATTTTTGTTTTCACCTTCACGACGAAGCCAGACTCAAAGTATGTATGGATTCTAAACATGTATAGGGCTTCATCTGCATTTGGGAAAGCTGAGTAAAAGCAAATACGAAATAATATCCATATTCGTAACGGGAGGAGCACCAACAATTGAACAATTCAGTTCAGAAATATTCAGTGTAAAGAGGATCTAAATCACTGATCAATAAGCAACTTCATTTTATACCAGTACACAAATACATTGATAAAAATGTAAACAAAAGATGGGGATGCATTGTCAAGCATACCGTTCACCAAAGCCTCTGCTTTTCAACAATAGTGTCTTCAGGTAATCACTTCCATCTGAATATTATTAATTAACAACACAAAAGCTCGGAAAATAACCAAAATACACTTTACAAGCCAAAGGTACAATGACAATGATATTCTTATTCTTATGGCGATTATCGGTGTGTGTGCCAGCAACCGCCATATTGGGTCACGTGGTATGGATTGCCTATAACAGAGAACAAGCTCAGAGTAATAATAAATACTCTGAGAGAACAAGCGTAACCTGATACGTTCGTGAACTGTAGTACCCGGGTAAGTGATCAGAGTGATCCGTCACGTGATCTATTGGGATCGAGTTGGTGACCCAGAGTAAGTTTCCGAAAATGCCTCTAGTCGAAAGGTGTGAAATGCACTCAAACAAAATGTGTGGTTAATGTTACGGTAATGTTGACTTGTAATGTAATTAATTCATGATTATGAACAGATTTTTAATTAATTTATGGGAACTTGGATCTCTACTTCAAAATGGACATAATTAAATTTAAAATTTTGGCATAAGGTCATCACTAACTAATCTTCATTGTCTCCACTACTGCTGGAGTCCAATGAATAATTGAAGTAGAACGAACTATCTTCACGTTCATCAGAAAACATATTTTTCATCACTTCTTTTCTGTTCGCCATTTCCAAAATTTGAGCACAAAAATAATAACAATTGTTTCTAACCCTAACCCATAGCTAAACAAACCTAACTTCTTACTTCAGTGAGTATTTTTCATTCGTTTGCGAAACTACACTGAAAAGCAGCTGATTCAAAGTGCAGTGTAGATTACACGACACCAAGAAACAGACGAAAGAACCTCAAGAAACAGACGGAAGGACCTATCATAACTGATGGACTGGCCGTCACGTGACTTTAACACACAGTTCCTGGCGGACTATATATGAGAGAGAGATGTTGTGAAGGATAGAAATAAGATAAGGCAAAAGATACAAATTGGCTATGGCATTACATTGGAAAAATCTGTTTCTTGATATTTTTTCAGGGGAAATATTGACTACTTTGAATGAGACGAGTTTTGAAAAAGTTCAAGGAATCACAGTGCGGAACTTCATGCGACATATTTTCATGAAATCTTTCAGAAACAAAAGAATTCCATTGAGCCTCCATCTGAAAGAAAATGTTTTTTATATCTCTTTCAAAGTTTTCAGAAAGTTCAGGAGTGAAAAAAATCATTGATAATTAAATTTATATTCGATATCATGAAGTTAGAAGTGCAATTGAACTAAATTGGGAACTCCGGCGATTTCAAAATTTGTTATCAATAATGCCTACATAAAAAATGTTTATGTAATCTATAAAATTTCGTGTCTGTAGAAAAAATGGCCCAATTATTTGTGGGAAATACTGAGGAAAATAGTACGTGTTATTGGGAATGAAAGTGATATTTTTTCTATCGAGCGTGACGGAGGTCGACGGACAAACCGCAGGGAATTAAGTCTATTCCAGCCTGGCGCTGTAAAAGAATATCTTTACTCCGGCGGAGTAAACGTATGCCATTACTCCAACGGAGTAAAAATTCCATGTTTGAAGAAAACATTCTTTGATTCAAATACATATATTTCTGCAATTGTTCTCGGAAAAAAAAATTTTGGGAATCAAATAAATCACATTATAGGTACTTTTATAAATATTATCAAACAACATTATTTTAAGCAATTGCTCAGGAAAAAACATCAAATTCTACCCCCGAATCAAACAAAATCCTACCAACCCACCTATGATACTAATAATAAATCTATTAACTTCAGCTACAATATACCTAGAGGCACAAAAATTAAACTAAGTTATATAAACAAGAGAAGTCACGGAAAATGTTACCAGTTTGTGCGTGACAGAAATTAAATTGAAATTTTCGGAAACCTGTGAAAAAAATCCACAAATCACTACCTACACACCTATGAAATTTCACATCCAGCCCTTTTTTGTATCTAACTACACAATTGTAGGCTGCACACGAAGAAGGCATAGGTATTTAAGAAAGTTTATTACTTATCCAACAGTTCAGGATAAATTTATTAAAAACTTTCAGATCACCACCTGAAAACACATATTATACGAAACCAATGTTTTGCCTGAACTCATTCTCTCTTTTTTTACAGGTTCTGATATCAATGGTCTCTTTCTCACAACCAGTCCATATTATTATATGTCTATGATTATCACCTAGTTAATTTTATGGTCCTAGCTCCTTCTTGGTACATTCCGTCAGGTCACTTAGTGGGGCTAGCAATTTACCTGATTTTCATCAGCTTGCAGCATTTATATTTTCAGCTGCTTCTTATTTTTTTCTTTTTTTTTCTGTCTTATCCAGGAAGATATAGAAAGGAAGGATCGGACGTACTCGGCTATCCGAGTGATTTGCCCCAGAGCTACGTCACTAGCGCAAATTCAAACACTTGAAGATGTGATCAAAAATTCATGATTTTTTTAATTACATTATAATATATAACTATTCGTCTACTAGCCCAATCACACTTACATCAATTGGAACTATGGGAATTTAAATCTGCCCAGCAGATTATTTGGATCTCCTAAATCATCGTCCATCCAAAGGTCAATATCACTTAGCACAACACCTTTACACAAAAAACTGTGACGCGTGAGATCAGAGGTTATGTCTGAAAGACATAACTTTTTGAATCTTTTGATTTTCCGTTGTACCATTTTCAAATTCATCCCTGAATGATCGTAATCGAATGGTTTGTAATGAGGTTGAGATACATATAATCATTGAAATGTATGAAAAAATTGGATTGCTGTTCACTTCTTTCTTGCAAATCAGCGTGTCTTCTATTTTCTTTGTGGCTTTGTGGAAGTGTCACTCAATAATTTAGAAGAAAGGTCTCTTTCGAAATCATATCCGACTCAAAATTAAATGATCACTACAAACACACACAATTTCATTACGCCAATTTACAATTATGATCTCCAAAGATATAAGGGTTTGAATAATTATTAATGGACCTTCTTATGCACCATGAGAAAACACTGTAATTAGAAAGTATATGTGCTAATATCACTTGGGATTTTTTTTTTTTTCTGATGGGTAGTTTTTCCATAATCCGGGAAAAGTGGGTTCGTGACGTCACTAAAAGTTGATTTGGCATCGTTGTATGAGTTGCGAATCATGGAATTGTGACGTAATGACATTTGTTATATGATACTTTGATAGGTTCGTTCGTTTGCTCCACGGAATAAAATATTATCAATCGTTTGTCTCTCTTCAGCTCTTTTTTTTGCATATATCTGATACGAGACACGAGATATGCAGAGAACTGCTGCAAATGAACAAGCTCTCCATGAATGTTTGGTATTGAAAAATTTCGGAAATTATTTTCTAATTTTAATAACTATGAAAATGTCTAAAAAGTGCAATGTGCCCGGTTGTCTGAACACCAGTGAAAGTAAATCAAACTTTTGTAAAAATCGGAAATATATGCTTTTGTGCAGAACATTTCCAGGTGAGTACATCAAGGAACGATCTTTAATTTCACTCAATGCAAGTTTGCAAAATCATCGATCAGTACTGTATTTTATATCCAGTCCTATAAACATATTGTTCTTTGGTTCCAGCTGAAAGAAGATACTATGAATTGGGAATATGCTAGAACAACGGGATCCAAATTTATGTTCAAGAAAGATGTCTGTCCACATATCAACCTGAAACGACATTGGTCTGACAATGTTTCATCATAAGTACATGACCTACCAACGATGAAGAAACCCAATCCAAATGAAAACATCACTCCTTCAGCTAGTAAAACTGTGTTGAGTGACATTACATCCATGGGAAATATTTACTCAAGAGTTTCCAATAGTTCTTCTCCTAGCAGTAGCCAAGCTAGTACATTATCCGATTCACCAAAATAACACCACCAAAAAAAATTCTGAGTATATTCCTAGTCAGTCTTCATCCGATCCTGATTGTGAAAATATCGAAGGACTGCAGCGCCAGCGCTTATCTATTGCACTTATAGAAAAGAAGAGTAATTTTATTTGGGGCTCCCTGAAAATGTTTACCACATTGTGAAATACATTACCAAAATTGAAGAAATTAAATATATGGATGTTCTGATAAGTTTAAAAAAGATACGGGTTGGGGATGTATACTCTTGATTGGCTGATGACTTTGATTGGAGTTAATCAAGTGTTCACAAGATTTTCACAAAAGCTGTGCCTATGATGGCAAATTGTTTACAAGAGCTTGCCTGACATATCTGAAATTGAAAGAAATTTGCCGATCCCTTTCAGAGCTCGCTATAAGAAAGTTAATTCAATTATTAATTGTCTGGAAATTGAAAAGCCCTCTGATCATGTTCGTCTGTCCATGACTTGGTCAGAATAGAAAAAATGCAATACTGTAAAATTTTTAATATCTGCTACTCCAAATGGCACAATACAATTAAATTTTATTTCTGGAGCATACGGTGGACGAATCCTTTAACAACTTTGTCGATAAGATTCATTTCTTCTATTTCAATTGATTGAAATTCAAAAATACTTTAAATAACTAGAATGTGCAGTATTATGTCAAAGTTTTCTAAGGTTTGTTGTCATATTCTCTTCATGAATGCCAATATCTTCAGAATTTTTTTAATTTTTTTTTTCTATAGCTTTGTAACCACAGGGAAAAATTTTACCATAGAAAATGTAAGCCTGTATTTGTAAAAAATAGATGAGTTAACGTCTTTACCTTTGAATTAGTATCCCTCAACAAAGAATTGGTGTGAAATAAGTAAATAATTTTGCAAAAAATTAACGAAATTTGTATGTACATATTTCAAGTCTATTCATTCTAAATTATTAATTATATCTTCAGTAGTTCAAACTTAATAAATATTTGACTCATCACATGAAGGAAACACTAACGGTACCGAATATGAATTTATTTATATTATAATACAAACAGACAAAGCCTACATATATATTCACAGTATAATGCATTTATGATTGATTATATCTAAACAATCACAGAAAAAATAATTCGGCGAATACCCCAATGGATGAAGGTAAGTTCAACAGAAGCTCAAATCCCCACTTCATTTTGAAGAATCCATCCATTGCTTGATCCATTCTGTGTAAACTGTACAGATGCTAGATGAACATGAAACAAAAAAATATGAAAGTAGTCCATGTCAGGTGGAGTTCTAATTAATTAGTAGAAAAAATCAAGACTGCTCCACAGTAAGAAGCATTTATTTCTAGGAAAGAAAATAGCAATGCATTTCGGCAAAGTATTTTGCCATCTTTAGGCTCTCTAAAATATACATAGAAAAGATACAAGGGTGAACATCGTAAAAATTGGTAGAAGACTTAGCACAAAAATAAACATAACATCACCGACTTACACAAACATTGAATTTAAAATGTCAAGTCATTAATTCAGTCGATAACCTATGTTATATTATTCAGTTGACATTTTTACTTCAATGTTTGTGTAAATCAGTGATGTTATGTTTATTTTTGTGTTAATTCTTCTATCAACTTTTACAATGGTCACTCTTGTATCTTTTTTATGTATATTTTAGAGAGCCTGAATGAATTGCTAATTTCTTCCCTAGAAATAAATGCTTTACTATGAGACAGACTCTTTTCTACTAATGAAAAAAAAAGCTTGATCTTTTTTTCAAAGGATAAACAATAACTTTTTTAATGAAAAATCAAAGTGGTTTCAAATATAAATTAGAAGAAAAAAAAAGCATTTTCACTTTATATTTCTTATGAAATAACCAGAGGTTGTGAAGTATCCCATGTTCAATTTTGATATAAAGTATCATTTAACCAATATATTAGTAGTAATTTTGACAAACTTGAAATAACTAAATAAAATAATCCTCACCTTCATTGGCAAATGCTCCACTGGGCCAATCAAAGGAGCTTGTGATCTCAGGGATTACACGGTTCTTTGATATATTCTGTATTCTGTGCATTGCTGAAACATGAAAACAAAATCAAATATATAATGCCTGTGGCTTCCCGTTTCCCATTATCTCGTTTGGGTGCCATAATTGATTTTACAGCAAAAGTAATTTTCAAGTTAGGTTACCACACGAATTCTTCATTTGTAATGGAGAGCCAAAACACCAATGTTTATGACCGTAACTCAAAAACTAACCGAAACCCCATGTACCCCTCATTTGACCCCTTTAGGAGGTGAATTTCAAAAGAAAAGCTCAAATACCAGTTTTCAATATACACATACCTTCAGAGGCCGAACAGTCTAAACACGGACATTCTAGGACATTGCTTCTTCGTCTATCTGCATCAAACAATTATTAAAAAAATTGTGGATTTTATGTTCGGGTGTGAGCTTTGCTTTCACATTGCAGACGTTTTCTTGGCGTTTCAAGTGTATGTAGCCAACAGCATTATCAGCATTAGATCTGTAAAAAGATAACATGTGTTGATTTACTTTTTTGATGCGAATAAGTCAGTTTCTCGATATTTATTTTTGCTATATACCTAACACAAATTGCTTACCGTTTTCACATTTTTCATTTCAGCACTCAAAAAAGTCATGTTTGTTAAATAAAAAGAGTAAATCATCTCATAATCCACCCTTGGCAAATTTTCCGAACCTGTTTTACGAAGCCTTGTTTCATTATAAACACACCAAATCGTTTATGATATTAAGAAATTAATAAGATGATAAAAATAAACATTGATGGTTAACCTCAAATCTCAATATTATTTTCATGGGAACTGGGCTGGGAACTGTCTGTAACATTTGCGGTGTTCGGTGTTGCCAATGATCGGTCTTCATCAAAAGGAAGGCCCGTTCAGAAACTTTGAATGTTTCAAATAAAGAAACCCGTTGTTGAAATGAGATTTTTTTTTATGAGTCTATTAATAAACAGAGTTCAATTATATATTAATGGTGTATATCAAGAACAGTAATGCGTGTTTCTGAACGTGGATTACGGAGGGGGTAGTTTTCGATGAACGTGACGTCACGGGTACTCTTTCAACCGCAATATCTTTACGAAATAAAAAATATATGATGGCATTCTAAGTCAATTGGACGTTTCAAATGAAATACTATCGACCTATATAAGTTTTGGATTTTTTTTTCCTAAATGGAAAGGTCCATTATAGACTTAAAATTCAAATTCTAGTTTTCAAAATCTTCAAGCGGTAAAACGAACCAAACAATTGGCGCGTTCCGATATTACAACTTTGTAAAATATTATTGAATTTATAAATCGACGGAACGGAATTTTTGCGCATGGGTAGAAGTGATAGTGATATTTAACATAACCTACACATTTTACGAATCATAAACAGCCTGTGTTAGTTTGGATTTGTATTATATTCTAAATATTTATCTATGCTTCGTTTTCTGTGTCACAATGGATTATGAAATACATGAAGGTATGCTTCTTGGTGCCGTGGGACTGTTGTTGTGTGCAGTAGCATTGGAAAAGTGTCGACAAACTCGAAGAACAATAATTATGCGACTAAGACGTTACAAAACAAGACCCATGAACCGTAATAGAAAAGTAGAAAATGCCTTCAATAATTTATTAAAGATGAAGACTGCTGATCCAGATTAATTTTTTAAGTATACGTGAATGCCTGTTCCAGTATTTAATGAATAATTACGTCTCGTAAAAAACATCACATATAATTCTTTATTTTGATTGGCCGGACGCAAGAAACGTAGTGTTAAAGATGAAAGTTGGCCAACTCTTCCGTTCCAGTCCGTTTCACTTACGTTACGTCATGCGTTTACGTTCATTCATAAACAAGAGTGATAAATTATATAGTTGATCTTTTTACAGTCCGTCTTACTATAAATCCAGCTCAACAACATTGTGAATATAAAGATTTCTATGCTTTTCGTGGGTAAAAATAAAGGGAATAATGAGATTTACTCTCTGAAATCACTTCCTACACGATTAGTACACCTGGTTGTTCTAGCCATATAGGAAACGGAAAAATGCGCCCCGGAATTATTTTTGCAATTGACTACACAGCAATAGCGAGGGCTCGTTATTAAATGTATGTTGTGAAACTACCCAACCGTGACCATTGCCACTATGATAATAATCATGTTTATCCATCTGAAGTATGATACAATATTTTTAAGTGATTTGTGAATAAACGGGAGACCTCAGAAACTGAAAGTTTTCAGCTTGTGCTTGTGATTACCAGGATGATTACCTACTCCTGCCACCATGAGCGCTGTCATAGTTTCATCTATCCCTCAGCCTAATGCACACAATGCGAATAGCACATTCTCACCCATATATTATGAATAGTTAAATGATGGTCAAATTTAAAATACTAATACATCCTCATCCATATATTATGAATAGTTAAATGATGGGTCAAATGATATTAATGTCACTCACAGCCGTCAGGTGAATTTAATCCCAAATGAGAATCAATCATACATGGTACGTTCCATAAATCAACTTGTTTGTTTTGGTTATCATCCCTCTTTCTCTGTGATCAATAATCAAAAGGAGACGCGCGTAAACTGTCATTTGTTTTTATTATTTATTGGCGATTGCTTAATCTCCGCAAACTCGCATATCCCCAGTAATTACCCAGTGTATGTTTGATAGATTCATAGGCAGCCACATACAGCGATTTCGCAAAGCATCAGTTTTTTTAAAGATTATAAATACACAATGGAAGGCCTCGCATCTCTCAACTGCCGTATTATGGCACCTATGAAGACAGAAACAAAGAAAGTAAACGTTATCTGAGTAGGAGAGTCTATTCCCCATAACACAATGGTGACACTAATAGAAAGAGATGAAAGATCATTTGTAGTCATAGTGACGATTATGGACATGTCATGGCCACCATTCTCTATGTACAGTGACGCACTATGCACTCTGATATAAAGTATAAATCATTCACACAGTCAACGCCATTGTGTCTATCTAGAACTCATGTCTATGATTGTGTCATTAGGTGGGTGCATTTTAAGCTTATCCATTTTTCCTGAGAGTTTCATTATTCCACAGAACACATATATACATTATGCTACCTCAAGAACTATGAAGATACGAGATCGAACTTATTTTTAGAGTGTTTCCATCTCAAATGGTACATACTGTTGATTTATATTTTACGTTTTATTCTTGAAAATCTTCGTTCATAATTCGTGACCCTCAGTACCTTCCTTGTCGATTTTGAGTCGAAGCAGATCATAAAATCCACCAATTTGAAGCCACCATCTTGATTTTCTTTCGATATAATCATGGATGTCGATGGTCGAGGGTAAAAACCACAATAAGGCTATCGGTGATTATGGAAACATGAATTTATTGTGACTTCAAGAAACAGCTTGGAAAACTACGAGCGAGATTGTGACTTCCAAAAGCACTATAATTTGATTCGAAAAAAAGAAATAAAGTTAAGATAATCACCGAATAGAAATATTATTCAACAATAATAGAATCATTTTTACCCCATTTGCAGTGATGATTATTACGGTATTTCGTAATTCGTAACAATGGATAGACTGATTTTACAAGCTTTTTTAACTTGCAATGTTTGTATGTAGAAGCTCGTCCAGTATTGAAACGACCGTTTGGTAGGTAGAGAGGGGGAAACACGAGTGGACACGATTTGATGTAGCTGCTTATGCTACGGCGAATCTTCACCAGTGGCTTGTCATGCAGCGTTTCAAAGGTTAGGTTTGTTTGATTAATAAATAGGTAGTGTAGTTTTTTATTCAACTTTGACATAAAATTCATAATCTCCGACCCCGAAAACCCCCGCATACCAATTTTGAATAAAAATCGGACCATAATCACAAAACTCGTCCGCCAAAAACTACGTCTCGTGTTTCGCCTATACCAAATAATTTGGTACGCCTATGGAATTTCTATTAATACCCACAGTTAGACAATGGCTCGGGCATCGAGAAAAATTGGTTGTTAGGTAGGGGAAGGCCAACAAAGTGGTCGTTTCAATACTGGACGAGCTATAACTATGTATGTTCGGGACAAATCTTGCAACTGAATTTTGACCGACTTCTAGTTGTCCGCTTAATTTGAAATTTGGCAGGTATTCATAATTCCGGTGACAATGCATTATGAAATTTTTGGGAGAGAAAAAAACAAAATGACGGACATTTGTAATTATGGCCCGATTTGATTCAAAATGTGGGGGTTTTCGGGGACGGAGATTATGAATTTTTTGTCAAAATTCATAAATTCAAGATGGCGGACGAGTTTTATGATTATGGTCCGATTCGATTCAAAATTGGTATGTCGAAGATTTAGTCGAAGATTATTGATTTTTAGATAAAATTAATAAATTGAAGAAGGCAACTCCAAGAAGATTTTCAGATGGTCTTCTCATTGAAGGACTAGATAGCTCAAAACTTACAGGAAAAAGGTCTCATCATAACGATGCTTTAACAAAAATGCATAGATTAAGGCGTACTTAAGAACTAAAAAGAGCAATATAAAATAATCAATAAAATACCTTTTTAAAGACAAGCTTTTATTCAAATGCACTAAAAAGTAAAAATTAATTGTTTTGGATGTGTGACGCAGGTTATTCCGTGAGTTAAAGATTCAAAAGGTTGTCGTTTTTGTATTCGAACTGAACATTTTGCGAGACAAGCTTTTGAATCTATAACTCACGGAATAACCTACATCACACATCCAAAGCATTTATTTTTTTACTTTTAAGCGCATTTGAATAAAAGCTTGTCTTTAAAAAGATATTTCATTGATTATTTTTTATTCATAAAAGAGAACAATGACAAGGTGAAATGTAAAATCGAAAACACGCTGCTTTTCGTTTATTAACACAAACACACAACTAATCAAATCACGGCATTTTGTATCGAGTTGAATTATCACGCAAACTATATAATTTATCAGATTTATGGAAGTAGATGAAAATTGAGTTACAAAATTTCAACCAAACAAACAGAGAAAGCTCATAAAAGTGTCGTAATAAAAACCTGCCACTTTACTATCATCACCAAGGAATTGAATTTTCGGAAAAAAAAATGTTTGAAATACTCAAAACACGCTTTAATTTCAACATGAACTAAAAAAATAAAACATTATTTCTAATTCAATTACTCGAATATAAAAATAGCTTGGGGTATCTACTCTTGACCTATAGGTACCTATTCTTACTTTAATAAGCATCATTTTACATATGGAGCCCGACTCGTGCTTGAAATACTTCACACGTTGTTTGATGATCGTTCTCGATTCTTGATTCGTGTGAAAAATTGCAAGTTTGTCCGACGTGATCGAAAAAGGACGGAACTCTCAATATATGCTCATCTCGTGCTTGAACAATTGATAATAGTTCTTGGTTCTTGATATGTGTTCAAAGCATCAAGGTAATCCGACGCGATCGAAAAGGAACGGAACCTTCATTAATTGAAAGTATAGTGCATTGTTCCCCGAATGATAGACATCTACCAAATTTCAAGGCGATTGGACGACTAGAAGTGACTGAAAATTAAGTTGCAAGATTTGATAGATACATACATAAGCCATATTAGACATTCGTCCTGTGCGCTATACTGAGCTATTAATGCAAAGGATCATAAATCATTCAAGACATAGTAGGGAATTAGGATTTAACACATGCAATAAGCTCAGGGAGTGAAACATTCTCATATAGGATTATATTTTATCTTCAAGAAGTCAAAAATCCTATCCATTATATTTTCCATATTCCTGAAAACGATTGTCCAGTCATAAACATATCCTGAAAACGATTGTCCAGCTATAATCTTGACCTGAAAAAGATTGTCCAGCTATTTCCGCATCGACATAAAGGAAATAGATGGACGTCCAGGTAATACACATTTTGTCCAGCAATGATCCAAATGTATCAAAAAACGTCCATGCACTTCCGCATAGACATATATATATATATATATATATATATATATATATATAATATTCAATGTAATCATTTCATTTGATTGTGTTGGTTGAATCAGTCACACCACACAGCTGAAGCACTATGAAGCGAGTAGTGATAAATGAAAATAATAATGTAACCTACTATTTGGTAACTTGGACTTACGCTCATAAACATGCCAGAAAAATGTATTGGCAATATGTGGCAGCAGATCGAATGAGATTCCGAAGAAGAATAAATGAAGCTGCGAACATTATTGATCCAATATTGAATGCCGTTCATAGACTGAAAATATTCCATCAAAGATTTTGTGATTGATAAATAAATGTATAGTATAAACTATATAGCGTCATGTTTCATTTTCCCAAGTAAAATCGAATTTTGTAGAAAATCTTAAATTTATGATATATCATTGTGGTCCCATATATATATATATATATATATATATATATATATATATATATATATATAAATGGGACCACAATGATATATCATAAATTTAAGATTTTCTATATATATATATATATATATGAACAGTATCAAATTATAGATAGCGACACCTATAATCTGTGTGGTGGAGCTTAGACCTGTCATCGTGGAATTTTGAAGATACGAGATTTCGTACAACATCAATAGGTCACCGACAGATGCCAGCATAGACCAACCCACGATACCAATAGTCGTACTCCTAGTGCGTTTTAGGGACGCAATACAAATAACGAGAATATGAGAAATCTGTTACGAATCCAAAGGAGATCACCATCCGTCTACAGCCTGTTTCATGGTTTCCCAATCATCAGGACGGCTTGTGGTCTCTTTCAAATTCATCAGATATCTCGTAGGTTATTACCAATCGGTACGTACGGAAATATGAACAGTATCAAATTATAGATAGCGACACCTATAATCTGTGTGGTGGAGCTTAGACCCTGTCATCGTGGAATTTTGAAGATACGAGATTTCGTACAACATCAATGGGAAAGAAACTGTTACGAATCCAAAGGGGTGGCTTTCCCCCCCCCCCAGATTATAGGTGTCGCTATCATAATTTGTCTTTTTTATTTCCGTACGTACCATTGGGAAACCTACGAGATATCTGATCGAATTTGAAAAAAACCACAAGCCGTCCATTTTTTTTGGGGAAAAACCAAAGGAAAAGGGGAAACCAAAGGGTTTTTGATTGTACCCCAACAATTTCTTATTTGTTTACCCTAAAACCCTTTAAAATTGACTATTTATCGTGGGTTGGGGGCCCTTATGACCCCTTATTTTGGCCCTTAAAAAAATTACGATGAGGTCTAATCCCCACCGAAAACCATTTAAATTTTTCTTCTATAAAATTTGTTCCATTTAAAATTCGGGTTTTTAATTTAAAAAAAAACCGGGAAAAATTTTAAAAAACAAGGGGGTTTTAAAAGAGGGATCCGCAAAGATTTTTAACTGTTAGATTCCCCTAAACCCCCAAATTTTGAATTGGGGAAGTTGCTTCCCCTCTTTATCCTTTTGGGATAAATTATTTTGGAAATCTCAAAATTTTTAAAAATTTCCCCGATGTTTAGGGGTAACCCCCACCACACGGGGTTTTAGGGTTGTATCTTTAAAATTTATACCGTTCAACGTGATTTTAATTTTAATAGAGATATCTGATGAATTTGAAAAAAACCCGGCCTTGATGTTTGGGCCATGAAAAGGTTTTGAATGGTACCCGGTTTTTAAAATTTTCATATTCCCCCTTATTTGACCCCCCCTAAAACCCCCAAGGCCTTTTGGAAAATTTGAAACGACGAATATTGATTTTCCCCAAAACTCGTTTTTAAATTCCCGATGATGGAATCACCCCAGATTATAGTCTATCTATAATTTTTCCTTATTCTTTTCCATTTCGATTGGTAACCCCAACCTGAGGGGATCTGATGATTTAAAACCCCCTCCCCATGATTGGGCCCCAAAAAAAATTTTGGCGGACAGGGGCTCCTTTGTTTTTAAAGAAAATTTTTATTTCGTTATTTGTTTGCGTCCCCCAAAAAGCCCGGGGACGACTATTGGTAAAGTGGGTTGGTCTATGCTGGCATTGTCGGTGACCTATTGATGTTGTAAGAAATCTGAATCTTCAAAAAATTCCCCAATTTTGGGCTGGGGCCACCACACCCCATTATGGGGGGCGCTATCTATAATTTGATCCCCTTCATATTTCCGCTCCGATTGGTAATAAACCTGGGATATCTGATACGAATTTGAAAAAAAACCACAAGCCGTCCTGATGATTGGGGGGAAAATGAAACAAAAGGTGTAGACGGATGGTGATCTCCCTTTGGGGTTGTAACAGATTTTTCATATTCTCGTTATTTGTATTGCGTCCCCAAAAAACACTAGAATTTCCCCCCCCCTTTGGGATCGGGGGGTTTGGCTTGCTGGCATCTGTCGGTTTTCCTATTGATGTTTTCGAAATCTCGATCTTCAAAATTCCACGATGACGGGGGTAAGCCCACCACACAGATTATAGGTGTCGCTATCTTTTTAAATTTTATACTGTTCATATTTCCGTACGTACCGATTGGTAATAACCCCCGAGATATCTTGGGAAAAAACCCAAGCCGTCCGATGATTGGGGAAAACCAAGGGGAAAAGGCGTAGACGGATTTGATCTCCTTTAGGTGTTTTTCAATTCTCGTTATTTGTATTGCGTCCCCCAAAAAGCACTAGGGTACGACCATTGGTATCGTGGGTTGGTCTATGCTGGCATCTGTCGGTACCCCTTGATGGTAAAAAATCGTATCTTCAAAATTCCACGATGAAGGTCTAAGCCCACCCCCCCAGATTATGGGGGGTTTCCCCAAAATTTGGATCGTTCATATTTCCGTACGGGCCCGATTGGTAAAAACCCCCGGTTTTTGATCAATTTGAAAAACCACAAGCCGTCCTGATGATTGGGGGAAACCCCGGGGAAAAGGGGGGTAGACAGGGGCCCCCCGGCTCAACGGGTTTTTTAGGTATTGCGTCCCCAAAAACGCACTGGGTACGATTTTTTTAAAGTGGGTTGGTCTTGCTGGCATCTGTCGGTGACCTATTGATGTTTACGAAATCTCGTTCTTCAAAAAATTTCCCGATGACGGGGGTAAAATCCACCACACGGGGTTTTGGGGGGCGCCATTTTAAAATTTATCTGTTATATTTCCGTACGTACCGATTGGTAATTTTAAACCCAAGGTATCGATCGAATTTTTAAAAACCACAAAGGTCCTGATGATTGGGAAACCATGAAACGGCGAGACGGATGGTGATTCCTTTGGGGTTTGTAACAGATTTTTTTATATTCTCGTTATTTGTATTGGTCCCAAAACGCACTAGGGTACGACTATTGGTATCGTGGGTTGGTCTATGTTTTGGATCTGGGACCTATTGATGTTGTACGAAATCTCGTATCTTCAAAATTCCCGATGACGGGTCTAAGCTCCAAACCCCCCAGATTATAGGTGTTTTCTATCTATAATTTGATCTGTTATATTTTTTCCTACGTACCGAAATTTTGGTAAAATTTTGAGATATCTGATAGAATTTGAAAGGACCAAAAAGCCCCCATGATTGGGGGGAAAACCTGAAACAGGCTGTAGACGGATGGTGATTCCTTTGGGGTTTGTAACAGATTTTATATTTCGTTATATATATATATATATATAATATATATATATATATATATATATATATATATATATATATATATATATATATATATATATATATATATATATATATATATATATATATATATATATATATATATATATATATAAATGTTTTGATTTCCAAATATATTTGAAAATTAATACTTGATAAAGTAGAGAGTGGCGCCCCGTGCCCACCCACCCCGTGGATGGTGCCCCAACCTCGCACCATCCTTGTGTGTACCTACCCATGAGAATGTACACCCCAATATCTAGTTTACCCCTCACAAATAATCATCTAACTCGTCTAAGAATACGACGTCATTAACACAACCACAATTTTCATTGCATTCGTGGACGTTTTCATCAAAATCCCAATCGATAGAATCTTCAGATTCGTCAGAAGACGAAGTGGATGAGTCCTGAGTCTGAATCTGACTCATATGATTGATCAGAAGAAGAGCTCACTTCATTCACTTGAATGGAGCCATCACCAGCTGGCAACTCCAATAAACTTGGTTGTGGTGAATCACCACGTTCCAACACATTACTAGTGGAATCGGCAACGGCTTTGGTTACTTCTGACATGATGTTCAGAAGTGAGGAAATGATGGACGTGTGATTGTATTTATATCATTCAGAGGAGTGGAGGGATATGTCAGGAGTTGGGGTAAATCGCGGAGTAACAATGCAGTCGATCATTCAAGTTTCAAATAGACTTATTTCCATCAGTAATTCAAGAATATTTTTTGTAAATACTGATTGTGATTTCACTAGATATTCTTTTTTGTTTATTCTCAACTTCATAACATTATGTTCTCTGTTCCCAAGTGATATTGAATATTTGGAAAAAAAATATAAAAATTTGTCATATATTTTTGTGTGCGCACCGATGTTCTTCAAATTTCATCATTCGGATGTATAGCTGTTGTATCATTAAATAACATTAATATTTTTTTTTTGATGGACTTGGGGGTGGCGCCCCGCGCGCGCTCCTCATGTGGATGGCGCCCCAACCTCGGACCATCCTGTGTGTACCTACCCGTGAGAATGTACACCCCAATATAAAAAGTCCACCCCTAATGCGATCATGATAACATCATCATCATCGTCTATCACGATGACATCATCATTCTCGTTGTCACTCACGACCAAAACTTCGTCCTCCGGTTGCAATACGGCCGGCCGTCTGCGTCTCGGTCTGCGTATGCGCATTAAGTCCCACCACTCATCCTGATCATTTCTTTCCCACTCCGCATCACTGACACAGTAGCAGTAGTCATCGCAAACATGGTCTTCGTCCATACCTTCCACATCGCTAAACCACCAATCGTCATCTCCATGAAATGATCTTCTATCTATGGTTGATGAAGAAGATGACTCGGAATCAGAGTCAGAAGTCCAATCCGCTGGAGGTCCTGAAGTTGATGCTTCCATATCCATATGGCCACTGGTAGAGCTAATCTCCACGACTTGGATGGGACCATCATCCACTGGTAACAAACTTGGACGTGGTGAATCACCACGCTCCAACACATATTCACTCGAGTCAGCAAAAGCTTTAGTTACACCTGACATGTTTATCAGAAGTGAGGAAATGATCGACATGTGATCCTATTTATATCATTCAGAGGAGTGGAGGGGATATGTCATTAGTGGGGGTGATGCGTGGAGTAGGAATGTGATCGATCATCGTTTCAGAAAAGTCCAAGTCTCACTATTCAGTTAAGAATATTTTATGTGTAGACTAAATGAGATATCACTAGATTTTATTTTTATTTCAACATTGATCTATTTGCTTTTCAGAAGAGAAAATTAATTCGAGCTCAGAATTTTTTTGTTGTATCAAGACCAATTTTACCATATGCAGAAATGTTTATTACTGGGAAGTAGAAAAATTATAGGACTGTTATTAGGAAAGGTAATTTATTCAAAAAAAAAGTCAACATCAAAATAAATTTATATTTAAAAAAATATACAATATATGCAACTATCATTTATGATCCATTATTTCGAATGAAACTAGCTATTGCAATAGCAACATATATCTGCCAATTTCACTTGAAACAATGGATCTTTACAGCGGGCACAAAATTTCGATTCGATATCACCCAACTTCCTTCTCACGTGCATATCAAATGCCCAACACCGTTGATGGAAATTGACCATGCCGCTAAATGTCGAGAAGCAGAGAAAACATAAATTCCGCACCCCATTCCTCGTCATCACCTCGGTTATACTGTAATTGACACAGTAGAGGGGATCATCCTGGTGGGCGACTGATGCGGTATTTATTTATCTCTCTCTGGACAACACCCCATCCAGGTCGTCGAAGATGTCATCACCTAGCCCCTCATCATCGGCAACCAAATGATCGTCTCCGTCATCCAATGCTCCCTCATCGTTGACGGCCTCCACTGCTGCTGCTGGTTCTTCCTCTGCTGCATCTGCTTCACCTGCAGCTTCTGCTTCCACTTCTTCTTCCATGAAGACTGCTTCCTCTTCAATATTCAATTCTTCCATCATGTTGACAACTTCTTCAACGGCACGTTTGAAACACATTTTTATAATTCTAAACAAGATACAAGTTTTCGAATGAAGTCCTACCGTTGCAGGATTCAATTTATATGATTTTGGTCTTAATCCCACTCCAAGAAACTCACACATACCGAAACTTGAAGATGAGTCGTAGAAATAACTTCCATACCCTCTCCCCAAGACATCCACTCGCCTAAGGCGTGTAAACATCACCCATCCTGCATATTGCCAGCGCATGCGCTTTACATCCTCTCAAGGAGTGGGGAAAAGGCATAAAACTACGAGTGCTGGATCGAAACAATCATTCCTTCGACTCTGCTCGCTGGTATCGATCTAACATTTTTAGCTTTGTTTCAGATTTTCATCATGAAGAATTCCACCCCATCGCAGGATGCTTCTGCTGCACTGGCTATCATGAATATCATGGCTTTGGCTCGCCCTGAAGGAGATAGCGATAAAAGTGATAGTCGTGAGGATGCTGGTGTGGCGGGACCATCCCAAAGAGAAGGTGAAGTACTTCAGGATGATGATAGATTATCACAATGTTCTGAATTGAATAAGCCATGGCCAACTATTTTGTCACCTATACCATCCCTGGACGGTGCTGGACCATCGAAGGTAAGCATGAAGCGCAGGTGTTCGGATTCCGATGACGAATTCACCACGAGATCTCCTTCGGTGAAGCAACTAACCAAAAAGCAGGCTCCAATAAAGGCAAAAGATTCCAAGAGAGGATCTGCCAAGTGTTCGGGACTGCAGAAGTTTAAGGATGGTGTGAGGAAATACAGCCCATACGCCATGACAACTGCACGGGCCACCAGTAACAGGTGGCAGCGAAATGTAGTACCCGACACAGCCATCGTGGTGGAATCCCTAGCACCGGTGGCGGCTAAACCGATCGATGGTAATTATCGTAGACCATCTGCTGCTTCATCTGAACCTATACCAACATCGTCCAAGGTCGGAGGTGAGAAAATAGTTGGAAAGTCGAACCCATCATCGTCTTCAATGGTTGACTATTTATCTATCCCTAGTCAACAGTTGCGGGAGATGATGCATAAGATGGAGCAAGGTATCGCAATGTCATCTGTTGATCATAATGAATTGATCCAAAGGAGATCAAAACATGATGAACTGATCATTGCGTCTAACGAACTCCGTCGACAAGCTTGTGAAGAGAAGAAACGAATTGTAGAGCTGGAAAAGGATGAATCTGAATATCAGACGAAAGTGCTAGTTCTTCAACAATTCAAAGACTTCTTTAGGGCACATCGTGATATATGTGATAAATTTCAGAAATAAATTTGAATGATGTTAAATTGATAATTTTGAACTGTGTCGATTCCCTGACTTAATGAAGTAGATGTTGGAGGGTACATTCTGAAGGTTGGTACTCACAGGGTGGGTGCGAGTTGGGGCCCCACCCTCTACTTCATTGAGTCTTTTTATTTTCATATCATATTGCAATTCTCATATTACATAATCTATTTTTTACTCTTCAGCTACAAATCTTATTGAAACCAAAATGGTAAGATTTCCTATATCATGCATTAGACCACTCTAACCTGTTCTGATACAATGCCAATAAATGTTTACAAAGTTCCCACCCAGAGTTAGAGCATATTCCAACAAATTCAAAATAAAACATACAAGCTTCATTTATTTTTTTTTATTTCTTACAAATAATTCACATGAGAAGACGTCATCATTATTTTCAAGTACATCATATATTTTCACATATACTGAGGATCTTCAATCACATGTTGTGTTGGCAACCAGGCGGTGGGAACACTCAATAATGATTGATCAGATATCCTTCGATTTGGTAGGAAGATGTTTCTCTGGTCTATATCTCCGTTTTGAAAGATTCACACCGTGATGGTCTCCATATGGACGGTGCATCCATGAGTGGATGAATTTTTCTTCTCCAACTCTTCAATTCTTTTACATAGATCATCATATTTTCCATCGAAAGTGGTCTGGAAATGGATAATTTTGTTTTGCAGTAACTTCAACACATCTTCAGATATATCTTTAAACAATGATCGTATGGTAGTATTTGTGGCTTCAAAAATTTCCTGCTTAACCACATTTAGTTTTTCTTCGACACTTGGGTGGTGGTGATGCATTAGTGCATTTCCTTTTGCGACCAAATTTGTCTATAACATTGCTCATCCTTCCACTAACATGAATAAATTCACACTGATCATTGTGACAAAGACGAATATAAATAAGTCCTATGGGGAAAAACGTTTCCAATTTCAATGAGAGATCATCAAAATGAATAATGTATATGTTCACCCAAAATTTATTAACATATATGAAATATCAGACATATGAAATTCTGATATAAAAGTCATCTCAGATATATCAGCGAAGCGGACTTTCTACCGCGAAGCTGACTTTTCTACCGCGAAGCGGTGTATTCGCGAAGCGGACATCTTATCGTGAAGCGGTCAATGTCCATACATTTGATTCTCGGCCGCGATCCGCGGTTTGAATTTCAACCTGAACCGCGATTCGATCCAACGGACTAATTTAATCTGCGGCAACGAATTGATTTAATTTGCTGGTTGATTTTTTTTGCATCCGCGAAGCGATAATTGCACAAACTTCTGATTCGCGGACGCAGATTGAAGATTGAATTATTTCGAGGATTCACTACTTCTATTCAAAATAAAACCAATAGTAGGCCTCAATACATTTATTTTCTCATTACTAATGTCTATACTATATATATATTAATTATTTTAACAACTCAACTATACATTTTCCAGTTAATTTGAGTATTGCGAATGATATTATTCATTATTTCTGCACTCAATAATGCGATTAATAATCCAATCTACTTTCGGAATTCATGCCATATTCTTGAGAAAAAGATTCAACTATGTTATTACATATACGAATAGTTTCATTGGGATCGCACTGATAGAACTCAATGTCATTGTGACCCCAAGGGAGGGTTTGTGTTGTATTGGGAATTATGAATCTTTTATCATCATCATATGATAGTGCTACTTTATTTTTCAATTCCGTATACATCATGTGAGATGCTTCTGAAAGAGTTCATCTTCCTAAAAATTTTACCACCATTCTCAACTATTTTCTTGTAATCCTCCAATGTCAATTGATTCTTTATCACAGATCTCTTCACCCCTTTGGCTCTCTTTACTTCTGTTGCAAAAGATTGTACATAGTATGCTTTAGCACCTGTACCATAAAAACTAATTATTGGATCATTGGGAAACTCATCTTTGAAATTACCCAAGACTGAATTTGTTACAGGTATGCCGAATTTATTATGTTCAATGTAATTAGATGTGTCAAATATATTTATATTGGTGCTGATGAACTCATAAAAATTGTCGGTATTTACTTTTAAAATTAGAGAATCTGTGTCAGTGTAGAGCAGAGAAGCATCCTGACCGAATTCTTTCTTTATACATCCATAGTAAAAATCGTACATTACAGTCTTGGATAATTTCAAAATACAGAATCACAAATACAGTGGTTTGACATAATACACTTTCACTTTACCCATTTGAATAGCAACGAAATTTTCACTAAAAATTGTGCAACTTTTGAAGTTTGGTCGTGCAATCAGAACGCCCGCTCCCATACTCCTATGGGCATTCTGCCAATGTGTAACAAGCCTCACATCGATCCTATTGTCAACGTTTTCTATCGTTTTGCCATAAACTGCATTGTTCATCAACTTATAGAAATCTTTCTCAGATTTATTATTAGATCTATTACGCATTTGAGTGTTGAGATCGATGTAAGGCTTCATCCAACATGACTGCTTGAATCTTAGGATTCTATGAGTATGCATAAGAATCAAACCATTATTGACGGCCTGTTTCAAGTTTTTATAATGAACCACATACTTTCGCTTATCATTCAAATTTGGAATCAATTTTGGAATCTTGCTTTTGGAATTTGGTGGCACTATACTTTCTCCAAAAAAGGGAGGTCTGAATGTTTATCGTGCAATTCTTGAGGATAATGTATGTCAACTTCAAGGACATATCCATATGGATCATTGTCTGCCACAGCCATAATGTCTGAATTTGTGATTTCTTCTCGAGTTAGCCAAGTGAAATCAGATGTAGGTAATGGTTGTGACATACTTTGTCCATATAAATTTGTAGCATCCAAATATGAAATGAATGATGATTGCTCATTGGGATCGAAATCAGGCAGAAACTTATTATTTGCTATATGCTTCTTATCGCTACATTGACTAATACCTCCACGGATGCCTATTTTGAAAAAATTCATCATATCAATGTCAGTTAGCAGTTCAAGTTCAATATTTGTATATTTCAACATTGCATCCCAAGATAATCCAGGTGCAGTATAATATTGAGCTGGATCCAACTTATATGTATCTAAACAAATCCGTCTAAAATTCTCGAAAATATCACACATCAGATTTTAAATATAAATCCGAATATTCTCCAAGACTCTTACATTCAAATAGTTCCCAAACACGTTCGGCTCTCATATAATCTTTCTCTGATACATGTTCCTCATGCAAATTGTCATAAAACTTATTTTTTGTCGGTAAATTAGGATGATCCAATTTATTGATGTTGTCCACAAAACTATATGGGAAAACACCTTTCTGCCTCATTAAATTGAATTTTTCTTTATCGGGAAAACATTTTAACATCTCTACACATTGCTTATCACTCAAATTTGTACCCAACTTTTCCAATGAACTTGACATGAACTTGAAGTATCTATAAATATCATTTTCAAAAAAAAATTTAATTTTCCCTTCTTTACTTTGACAGCTGTGTGTAGAGATGTTTTGTAAACGAAATGTATTTTTCCTCAGTTTGGGGAATAACATAACATCAACCTTATCCTTTTCCTCATACAATTCTTTAATGAACATATGACAATCATAACACTCATATTATGGCATATAATGGGGATGAAATTTGGTATTTTGAAATTCAAATTACAGGCAGAGTGCCCTGCTGGATATCTTTTTCTCCCCGTGAGATGGCAGTGGTCTATGACTCTAACATCCCCTTCTGTGAAAGGTTTTTCACATATACCACAAGTGGTGGCATTATGAAATTCCCTTTCCTCTTCTGGGGTTTGTTTAGTCATTGGTTTGACATACCTCAAATGATTATTATATATATTTCTTAAATCTTCTTCTATTCGCATTGTGAAAACCTTTGCCTCATCAGCACCTCTATATGAAACAAATTCTGTTAATTTATCATCAAAGGAACATTTTATCAGATAAGCAAATGAGTAAGCTTCGTGTTGGAAGGTTCTATTCGTGTACGCGAGTTCGGGATTCGGTTCGGTGGTTTGTATAGGCTTCAGAATCGATTCAAAATCTGCATATACTACAAAAGGTACATTCATTTGTCTTTCGAAATTTTCAAACATTAATGTATTACCGGCAACCATTTTCCCAAATTTATTTATTCTGAAATCAGTTTGCGGCACTCTTGTACATACATGATTACAATCATGCATCTGGTGACGCAAAGTAATCGCTCATTCGAAAAGTACAATAAACATCCATCACAGAAATATTTTTTGTGTTCATGAGCTGAAATTTGACTTGATACCAATCTTGAAAGATCTTTTATCCGACAATAATGATTATTTCCCACCTCATCTGTGATAAGCAATAAATTAACATGTCTTCTGAGTTTTCTCTGAGAATATCGCAAGGGCCCAATCACCTCATATTTGACTCTCTTATTCTCAATCTTAGATTCCAAACCATAAACATTGACTGAAATATCATTCAAATACTCAAACATTTTTATATCGCGTAATTTTACTGGAAAATCCATACCTGTTACATTCAAGAGTCTCATAATGTGGATAGGATGACACCTCCGATACATTATTATTAGTGGGAATAATGCGGGATGTCACGGCCCATGCAAAGAGCATTGGTCTTCATTTTTATGTTGACAACACCTTTTCTTCTCTCAATGAATTCGGGAAGTTTCATGTATGATGATCCGCCAAGTGGACTGTATTTGTTTATGTTCACCTCAAGGAACATAATTTTCTGCAACTCCATCCTGAAAAATTACTTTCATTAAACCTTTCATCATTTGCAACAATTAAACTACAAACCTGAATCACGCTCCTCAAACTCCGTACTTTGGGCAATTATAATGTCCAAACATGATAACCCATTCAAATCAGTTGATCGATCTCTATAGATTGGAGATTGAACGATTTTATGTCTGTCAATTCCTGGGTTTGAATGATATAACTTCCAAACCCCTGTACTCGGTATACATTTTTTTCAATAGCTCGAGTACTTTATGCTTGATATCATTGAAAAAGGTGTGTACTCAGTATACATATTCTCACTAGATACTCTGTAGCTAGAAATGCGACATTTGAATGCATTTTTAATGAGGTGTACACCACCACCCAAGTGAACACATGAATTCGTCCTATGTGCGAGTGTTCTATTGTGAGAGTTGACTTGACAATATGGGATTATCACATTACAACAATTACATGTATAGAGTGGTGCAGGTGGTGAGTCATCGCCATTGTTCAATTTAACTCGTTTCACTGAAGGACCTCCCTGGCAAGTTTCCCGTTGATGCCGACGTAGATTATCACTACAAGTGAAATCTTCACCACAATCACACGAATACATTTCAGCAACTTGTTTTCAATAGCTCACTGGAGGAAACACTGATTCGAAATACTCTTCTCCTAGAATATTTCAATGAAATATCCCACCCTACAACAAGTCCGATGCGATGCGCAATCTGTTATTTGGGGGATTCTCTTGACATTCAACGCACTCTCAATACTCGCAGTTCACTCTCAGCTTCTCACAGGAAATGCCCTCCTCGCTTGGAGAGTGCAAGGATTCATGAAGGTCATAACTACACAGAAAATGTATGCCCACACCACAACGTTAGTCAACGTCAAACAAACAAAATCGAGATCAAAACCTAAGGTTGCAGAAACAATCCCAACATCAAAAACTCAAAGTCAATACTTAATGTTATGAATCTCAAGGTCAAACTTTAAGGTCAAAACTGTAGTCAATCCCAAAGTCGACCAAACCCAATGTCAAAACTCAATGACAAATCTCATAGTCAAATCTCAAGGTCAAACACACACACATTGCACACCTGCAACCATTCAAGGTCACATGTGACGTCATAGTGGTGGGGGGAGAGCCAGAACCGGCTTAAATCTCCTACTCTCTCCATCTACTACGTCAGAATATTGAACTATTGGACATATCATTTCCAAAAGAAATACCAATAAGGGACTCTATGGAATGTCAGCAATGGTCCTCAAACTCATGTCGACTCTTTACATCATAGTGCAATATCGCCAACTTCCGATTCAACCAGTAACGGTATAAGTTAAACCAATTTCCAATTCTAAAAACTGTAGGTATATCACCTGCGATCTCAGAAATGATGTAGAGAACCATCAAGATATTCTATTCTCAAACTTCCAGTATCGTCAATGGTTAGTATGGATACCAGAAGACTACAAAAGACTTGCTCACCTACCCATGGCAAGCTGCATTCGAAAAATAATGAAATTATCTTGCTGTAGCTCTAGCTCTCTCCAAAGTTCTCGATGGAGTTTGAAACCATGACCCCACGTCTGAACTTTTATCGTATGGCCTGCCTCCTCAACTATACCTTCGGGTATCTAATTTCCCTGCGGACAAATCGATTGATGTCGTAGGAGGAATATCATTGAACATTTATTTCATTAACGCGGGCGTTTGTCAAAACACCATTCTGGAACCTACACTTCTTTGTTTATATTGATGATACCAAGAATATTTCGTTTTACTTTCCAGAAAACTTTAACTGCAACTAAAAATATCAAATGAGGATCAGAACATAAATTGCTGAATCATCGGATAACCTGGTGAAGTTTAATGCATCCAGGACCCAACATTGTTTTTTCTCTAATTGAAGTCGGCACACAATCTTCAACATCTATGCAATACTTCTCTATGAAAAAATCATGTCAGAAATATCGTAAATTCAGCTTCACAAAAATTTGCCTTCCCCCTCCGTACTAAGACTTATTTCACACCGAACTAGCATATCACTATGTATATATAAAGCTGAGAGTCGACACGTTTCAGAATACCGTAAAATATGAGCCAGAAGGCATATATTTTTCCTTAGTATGTGATTGACGTCTAACGTTCATTCAATAATCAGGCTTACCATTACGTCGTCTGTTAATTAGGGGTAACACCTCTACCCGAAGAGGTGGAGGTGACACCTCCACCTTTTCGAGTGAGCGGAACTTTTGTATAAGTAACAGACGAAGCTATTGGATTCCAACTAAAGAACGGGAACTGGCTCGGTTGATGATCTACTAATCTCTGGGCTAATCCTCCATTCATATGGCAGAACATTTGACGACTTCTCTCTGTTTCCGAAGTACTTCCATGGCAGATGTTTCTCCGAAACATCTCTCGTTCCACCTCCAGCATTCATTTCCAAACCAACTCGACCGTTTCAGTTAGCTCACCTCCACATTGTTCAGCTTAAAATTTGCACAACATAACTTTATCAATTTTCGCCGTTGAGAAAATTTGGGAATGCACTGACTGAGGAGATTATTCTCAATGACTACAACCTCCACACAATCAAAAAGAATGTTGATAAATATCCCCATTTTCTCACTACCCAACTCCAGTTTTCTGTCCCAAATATACAGGAGAGTCACTACTCAATGGGATTGCATTGGTAACTCCTGAAACATGAGTTGAATGGGGAAAAAGTTAGGTAGTTTGGAGAACTCCAATGGGCAGTTTTCAATAATTGGCCGAAACCTAAAATCACCATTTGAATTCTTTGTATATATTTCTATTATTTCAGAAAAAACAATCATTTCATATCAAGTTTTCTATGAAAAAGAAGCATCAGATTTTGAATCCCATATTTTTTGTAATTTAAACTCCGATATTTTTGTTCTTCCGACTCGATCATTTCCCATACCGAATTCATAATTGTTTCATTCCAACTGATTTCGGAAGGATTTTTAAGTCGACAATTCACAAAGTCACAATAGGTCTGGTCATGACGATTCAATTCAGTTTCTTTTTGGTGAATCAATCCATGGGTATGGAGAAAATATTATCAGAATATATACCTAATTCAATGCAATCAAAATTTGGAAAAGATATCAAAAGATGGGTGTTTTTCAGACAAGTCCGTTGTAGTTGAAGATTAATTGAATTAAACATTTTCAAATAAATGATTGAAACAGAATGCCAATTAACGTGACCTCCTAGTTCACCGGATTTGAATCCACTAGTATACATAAATAGAGAAGTGTACCACAATTATGATATTTCGCGATGAATATATCTTTTTAGAAGCATTCAATGCAAGGAAATAGGTAGATGAATGGATAAGGAATTCGGAAACTTGAAATGGGTGTTATTTCAAGAATTCACTGAGATATTTGTTATTCACTAGTGAATATTGAAAAAAAAACAATCCAGTTTCAGTATGTTCTCCACATCTGAATCCACGGCTGGGACAACTAGATAACTTGTTAAGGAATTGGATTTCATTTTGTCGAACAGAAATTTTCCCTCATAAGTTTTTTTTTATATCCATGAATCCAGATAACAAAAAGTAACCATGAATCAAATCGACATGATCAGACCTATTGAAACTATGGTTATGAAATACCCAGAAATCCTCAACAAATCATCTAGAAGAACGAAAAAAAAAACAGATCTGTACTTAAAAAAGGGAGAAGGGACCATTGAATTTGAAATGCCATCGTTTTAAAAGGAACATCATCTAAAAATATTTCGAACATTTTTCAATATATTGTGCAATCACAGAAATATAAACAAAAAATCTGAATAATTATTTCAGGTGTTTGCAATATCACAAGAACAGACACTCATACTTTAGGATTTCACCAGTGGAAAGTTCTCCAAAATAATATATATAATAACAAGAGAAAAGGGAATTTTGTGGCATAGTGGGCAAATTATTAAATTATTCATTAGGAAAAAAAAACATACTCAAGCGGGAGTCGAGCCCACGACCTTATGATTTCTAGTCATATGCTCTACCGTCTGAGCTATTCGAAGAGATAGGAATCGACACACCTCCGTGAATCCTTTCCCTCCACAATTTAATATTCATGTTAGAAAATGAAGCGAAGATCAAACGTACTTATCAATGGCCGTCGAGATCCATTACCCGTCACAAAACGTCATCGTTTTTTTGACGATTTCAGTAGCAGATTTCAGGAAGATGATCTCTAACCACTGATAAGATTTAGCCAAATATATAATGTTATATTGGAAATATTGCGTCCGAAAGATATACAAGAGGGAAGGGAATTTTATGGCAATAGCTCAGACGGTAGAGCATATGACTAGAAATCATAAGGTCGTGGGTTCGACTCCCACTTGATGATGTTTTTTTTCTTAATCTCTTAATTTAATAATTTGTCCACTATGCCACAAAATTCCCTTCTTTCTTGTATGTCTTTCCGACGCAATATTTCCACTTTAACATTATATGTTTGGCTAAATATTATCAGTGGCTAAAGATCATCTTCCTGGAATCTGCTACTGAAATCATCAAATAAACAATGACGTTGAGTGGCGGGTGATGGATCTCGCCGGCCATTGATAAGTACGTTTGATCTTCACTTTGTTTTCTAACATAAATATTAAATTGTGCAGGGAAAGGATTCACGAGTGTTTGTCGATTCCTGTGTCCTCGAATAGCTCAGACGATAGAGCATATGACTAGAAATCATAAGGTCGTTGGTTCGACTCCCACTTGAGGATGCTTCTTTCCAGAATTTGATGATTTAATAATTTGTTCACTATGCCACAAAATTCCCTTTTTTCTTGTATGTCTTTCGGACGCAATATTTTCACTTCAACATTATATATTTGGCTGAATCTTATCAGTGGTTAGAGATCATCTTCCTGAAATCTGCTACTGAAATCGTCTAATAAACGATGAGGTTGAGTGACGGGTAATTGATCTTGGCAGCCATTGATGGGTACGTTCGATCTTCGCTTTGTTTTCTATCATGAATATCAAATTGTGGGGGGAAAAGGATTCACGAGTGTGTGGCGATTCCTATGTCTTCGAATAGCTCAGACGGTAGAGCATATGACTAGAAATCTTGAGGTCGTGGGTTCGACTCCCAGTTGAGGATGCTTTCGTTCCTCGATTCAATAATTTCATATTTTGTCCTCTATGTCACAAAATTCCCTTCTCTCTTGTATATCTTTCGGACGCAATATTTCCACTTTAACATAATATATTTTTCTAAATTTCATCAGTGGTTAGAGATCATCTTCCTGAAATCAGCTACTGAAATCGTCAAATAAACGATGACGTTGAGTGACGGGTGATGGATCTCGATGGCCATTGATAAGTACGTTTGATCTTCGCTTCATTTTCTAACATGAATACTAAATTGTGGAGGGAAAGGATTCACGAGTGTGTGTCGATTCCTATGTCATTAAATAGCTCAGACGGTAGCGCATATGACTAGAAATCATAAGGTCGTGGGTTCGACTCCCATTGAGGATGCTTTTTTCCCTAATTCAATAATTTAATAATTTGTCCACTATGCCAAAGAATTCCCTTCTTTCTTGTATGTCTTTCGGACGCAATATTTCCACTTTCCCATCATATTTTTCGCTAAATCTTATTAGTGGTTAGAGTTCATCTTCTTGATATGTGCTACTGAAATCGTCAAATAAACGATGACGTTGAGTGACGGGTGATGGATCTCGACGGCCATTGATAAGTACGTTTGATCTCTGCTTCATTTTCTAACATGAATATCAAATTGTTGAGGGAAAGGATTCACGAGTGTGTGTCGATTCCTATGTCCCGAATAGCCCCGACGGTAGAGCATATGACTAGAAATGATAAGGTCGTGGGTTCGACTCCCACTTGAGGATGCTTTTTCTCCTTAATTTGATAATTTGTCCACTATGCCACAAAATGCCCTCCTTTCTTTTATGTCTTTCGGACGCAATATCTCCACTTCAACATATATACTAACTTTTGCTTCATTCAATCGACATTCCAATACCTATTGTTCGGGAGTTACTAATACAATACAATGGAAGAAGGGGCCACACTGTATACATCTTATTCCACCAATTTATTATCATTATGAAGTGTACACAGCTTCTTCCTCATCCCACTTATACGATGTTCTTTCAAGAACCTAATATTGCTCAACTTTTCCAAACATGTGTGGCTCCGAAACAAACTTCATTTGTATGATGTACAAAATTGTACATAGTTTTCTCATCATTTTAAATTTTGTCAGAATTTTTTTCCATCAAATTTATTTATCCATTGACCAATCTGAGATCAATTTTTATGGTTCTTGGTTCCATTAGAAACTTTCTAGTTTTGATACCACAAAAATGTTTTTTTTGCAAACATATTTTTTTTATTCAATGCCGCCGCTTTTTTTAATTCATACCTCATCGATTCTCAAATATTGAGTAGGGAAGTACGATCACTCCAAATCCAAAATATTGTCTTGTAATGCTCAAGATGCGTTCATAGTAAAGTAATGATTTTTTCTCGTGTTTTTTTAAAATGTTTCAATATGTAATTTGTGGTTCGTCATTTAATTTGTTTTTCGTTTGTCCAGTCTCTGTTCCGAAATTTGTTCAATTGAGAGTACTATTGTCTATTTCCTTATGATTCAAATAATTTAAAACATCTCGAATATTTTCGATAATTTTTCCGAATATTTGGAGATTATTTTTATAGATGACTAGCTGGTATCTGGGACTCCGTCCGCCTAGAATTTGTATTTTTTCCCACATTTTTCTTTGTGTTGTTTCATCTGGCTTATGGCTGTTGCTGTGCCTGCTTCCCGTTATCCCGTTTTCCGTTATCCCGTTTTCCGTTCCCCGTTATCCGTTTTAACGCGGAATGAATGGTTTGTAACGACTATTATTCACTAATCTTTTTTCAGCCCTTTGGGGAAAGAATTCTCAAATAAAGTTGAATACGATTCATTTATTTGTACCGGAAATCCAAAACACCGATTTTCATGATCATAACTCAAAAACTAACGGAACCCCCATGATATTCTTCACCCCCACTCTCAAAAGTTTGAGTTTTCGAAATCATTGAAATGCGTATTTCTTTATGTGCAACAAGAACCTCAAATACCAATATTTTTTACTCTTAGTAAAAAACTGACGAAACCCGCATACAAATTTCCTTCCTCTATTTCACCTCTTCAGAGATTGAATTTTTGAAAACACTGAAACATCTATTTCCCTATTTATGAAAAGACCTCAAATTGAAAACTAACGGAATCCCTATTCAAACTTTTACCCCTCTAGGGATTGATTTTACAAAAACCCTGGAACACTTATTTGTTCATTTGTAACAAAGATCTCAAATACCAATTCTTATGACCCCACTTAAAAACTAACGGTACTCCTATACGAACTTCCAATAACCCTCTCGACCCCTTTAGGAATACATTTTTAGAAAACCCTGAAATAATGTTTCTTCAATTTAAAAAAAACCCAAAAAATTTTAACTAAGGGTCCTTTTACTTTCACTTGTACTCGCCCCTCTTTCCACCCCTATAGGAATGGGATTCTTAGTTATCATAGGATTACGCTCTTAGAAATATTATATAAACAGGTGTTTTTCATTGGAGATTCAGAAAATTGTCAGTGGTATTTCCCAAATGGATCATCATCGTCGGAGAAATAGAGTAAAATTAAAGCCATCAAAATGTTAAATTCAACTCACCTGTTTCAGTTCTTCCCCAGCCACTGAGAAAATATTTCTTGGGCACAAGCATTGGGTCAGTCGAAAGACAGATTGGCTTGACATATTCTGAAAAAAAATTGAGTATATGAGTATAAATTATAAGTAACAGTTGGCCGAAGAAAGTTATATTTAGATAATATGTTGTGCCTATGCTTTCGAAGTTCAACAATAATTTATATTGATCTGCAATCGGGGTGTACGAAAATGAGACTCCTGTTTCCAATAATGAAAAATTTTTAAAATTGCAAAACTTTGCAAAGGCAAAAAAAATAGCCATGGTCTACAGCTAGCCATACTTCTATTAATTCCCTTGTTATTGAAGTTTTGCTCTAAAAAAAAAATCGCCCTTGTTTATTGGAGTTCGAAGCTACCCACTTCATGTAGATAGAGTTCAATCGTTTCTTATTTGTCAAAATAACACAAGGAGAATTTAAAATGAACATATTTGTTTACATGCGCTTCATTTCATATCAAATGTGCATATATAACAACTGGCGACGAGAACCGTTTCAAATGAAAGTGAACCCGCGGTCCTCCCTAAGGAAAACTGAATGTTCTCTGTTGATTTTTTCGCCAATTGGAAATGAATGAGCTCGTTGTTACAAAGACTTGGATGACGAATGAACTAAGTGGTGATATGATTTCAATTTCAAATCACAACACTTTCAGACTCAAAAGACCATCTCGTGGGGGTAGTTTGATTATCTATGTTAACAGCATAATTGTGGCAGATACTATCACTTCTCAACTTGATAATCGTTAGAAGTAGATGTGGAAAAAATTAAAAATGAAAACAATACTTATGCATCAGAAAATATTTACTGAATTCCGAATACAATTTCATTCAATGTCATAACAGATTTAGCTGATTAATTATCCTACCCGTTTTGAAGTCTAATGAGATCCCGTGTTCGTGGGTGGTCTGTCAAATGAACCATGTTCTGACGTGGTTGATGCCAGTATTGAATCTAATCATCCAATAATATTTTGTCTTTAACCAAAAATAAGATATGTCCCTTTTCGATCTTTCAAAAAATTGACTTGAGTTTTTCATATGTCTTCAGTTCTTTCGATCAAATCTTTGGTTCCTCCTGATCAAATCTTGGGAAAACAGTATGTAGATAGTTTGTTGAACTTTTCACCAGTTTTTGATCGTTGCCCACCTTTGAAAGAAGTAAGAGTGTCCGAAGATCATGCTCATTGGAATATTAAAAAAAAGATGAAACAAAAATATGCCACTTCATAAAGGTATTAAAATGGAATTTGGTTGTTACGGTCTTCAGGGACAAATATGGGATATGAGAATAATGTTAAATTCGTAAGTTTTATTGAGGACAGTAGCATTGATCAGTTTTCACTGGATTTACCGGCAACCATCCATATAGGCCACTGAAAATTATAATGCACTTCCAGATGAATTAAAATACTCCCTTTGTGAAGGAAATTGTAAGAATAATCGTCTGCCGTACTTGTCTTACGTTCAAAGGTAGAATATTCATTATGTCAGCTCATTGACTATTTCTCGTGTCGAGCCTCATACTGTCATTTTTAACCGATGAAACCAAAAAGGAGGAGGTTTTCTATTCGACCCGTATATTTAATGTTTTTCCATCATATTTTTTTATGTATGATCACGCATAACTTCTTACTAAGGCGTCCGATTCCGATAATCCCATCGTCAGTGGATAGAGTGTACTTCGACTTTGGTCCCATTTGAATTCTAAAAATGAAATCCACCCCTAAGAGTAGCGAAATGGAGGATATTGATCACTCACCCTCTGAATTCTGGCCCGTTAACCGATTCTATCAGGCATAATTTTGTACTGGATTCTTCGATTTGGATGATTCTTTTTTTAATAGATAGGGTATACCTTATTTCTGGATTCCGAAAGGAATTAGCCACCCTTACGGGTGGAAAAATAGGGGATAATTGATTTTTCACTAGTGAACATTAGCACACACATACGTAGTTGATAATGACAGATCGCTACTGACATTATTCTTGTTCCGTCAAAATCAGTATATTCTATGGGAGGATGGAATGATATACAAAGTAATGGAATAAACTAACCGAAACAACGAAATTAATTGATATTACAACAAATAGTAAAAGTAGATAATCATATTATTTAACTGGTAATAGTTGAAGTAAGGTGGGTAAGTAAGTATTTTGGAAGTAATAAAAAAACAAGTAGGTAGTAATTGGTAGATTTTTCAGCCACAAAAAAATGAAAAATAAAAACTTTTTAACAAAAAATTAAACCAACGAAATACGGAACTGAAAAGTAAAAAATAAAAACTTTTTAACAAAAAATTAAACCGACGGAAAAATCAACTGAAAAGCAAAAAATGAAATGAAACTTCTTGGTCTAAATGATAATTGAGCTCCTAAACTAATATGAGTAACTGATTTTGAGTCGGCGCCAAACAAACTAGCAATTGAATTAGGTGAAGCGTAAAATGATGGCAGCGAGATGCACGGCTGCGTTTTGATGACTTCCTTCATAGATAATGATCTTCGATAATTGTTCCTTCGGCGCCGACTCAAAATCAGTTATTTACATTAGTTTAGGAGCTCAATTATCCTTTTAACTAAGAAGGTTTATTTTATTTTTTGCTTTACAGTTGATTATCTCGTCGGTTTAATTTTTTGGTAAAAAGTTTTTATTACTATCGAAAGAACCACTACTGTGAGATGGATTCGAAAGGTTTCAGACAATATATAAAGTTACCAGTTCGCCCTGGATTTCTATCAGAATGAGTCGTCAGAGGGGTACTTGTTGAATATTATCTCTTGCCTTTTTTCAGTTAATTTTACGGAATTGTTATTGAATAATTTTTGTGTAATTGGAAAACCTTCTGAAGTCACGGTACTTTTGAATATTGATTAGAAACCTCAATCCACAGAGTGAGAATGAGACCTCAATGGAAGTCATCATTTATGTTCAAGAGCTCAACCTGTTGTTTCATTCATTATGATCATGGTACACACCATTCTCTGCGAGAAAAGTAAGAATACATTTTGATTCATAGAACATTATGTGCTTGTCAGAAAATATAAAAAGTCTAGAGTCAATGATATTGCTACCAAAATCCAGATTTCTCCCAGTCTAGAGATGTTCCAGGGTCTTCAGTGTTAGTACCTCCGATAGGTGGAAATATTTCATAGAGTCGAATTCACTTCGACAACTGCTTGGCGATCAAGAATTTATTAGCTTTATTTTATCTATATAGTTCATTCATTGAATCAAGAAGGCGGCTGGTACATTGGTTGTTACTTATTTTTCCTTTCCAAATATCGAATTGAAGAATAAAAAAGAAATAATCAAGATAGGGCACGGTAACTGGATTCAGAAATCAATTAAATAAAACCACAGACCAATTTCATGTAGTAACGGAAATTCGAACAGTGGAAAAAATAATGAAAAATAATATTTCCGGCGACTTCGTATCAATCATTAATGACCCTATTAACTTCCAATTTATCTTTTATTGTATAATTGTGGTACATACAACCAAACATACACCAAAATCGACCTTTAAAAACCTGTGAATGGTCGATTTGGTCCATTAATGTATAATCGTGGTATAGGCAACTAAACATATTATTCGAATGTCAAATCATATTACCTTCGCGCTGTGAAATTCATGTATTTTGAAATCCAAATATTGTGAGTTTCCTCCTAGTAGAAGGAAATGGATATCGAAAATTTCACGGTGACTCCAGGAACGAGGTCAACGAAAATAACTGCCACAATAATCACACTAGTTGATTAGAAAACTATTTCGTCATATATTGAAATTGATAACGATTTTTCTGTGATAACCTACCTAAATCAAATATTACTATATGATTTGCCATGACCCCAGCTATATAAGGCGAAACTTCCTGAGACTGAAAGAAATGAGACGCTCAAACGTTCCAATAGTGCCAACACACACGTATACTAGAGTGGCTGGACAAGAAACCGCAGGGATAGATAATACAATCACGGGAGAACATGTTAACCATGGAAAGAAAGAGAAAAAGATCACTGAAATCTGAAAGGAGAAAGAAGAAAATGTAGATCGAGGAGACGAGGAAATTTATCGAATCTTCTCAAGAAGCGCGGAAACGCAACTCAGTAAAACTCATGAGAAAAAGGCACATAACAAAGAATGGAAGGTTGACAAGCAAGGAGAACGAACAAATTTTGGAATTAAAAAATAAATTTAACGGAGCCAATGGAAGACCAAGTAACCTGACTGAAAACAATGACAGACACAGAAATAAGCAATGACCCAGAATCATTGGACAGCGATGCACATGAATGTGATAATATTGTTAAGTCAGTAGTGTTTAGGCAAAGTGAGAGCAGTTTTATTTCTCAGCTTATCTTCAATAGGTTGAGAACAATATCCCCCGTGAATATAGATTGTTTGGAAAATATCGTTAAAGAGAAAATGTTAAAAGCGTCAATTATGAAATATGGTATAGACATTCTATTGGTACAATGACTCAACACTGGAAAATGAAATAGGTTGATCACATATGAACTATCATCAATACTGATAGCACCAATAGACAGACGGAAATTATTTATGGAAATAACTCAACGCCAACAAACATGAAGGACGATGCACATCCTTTGTATCTGAAAACATAACATATACAGCACTTATGGAACACAAAATCAGAGAGAACGCGAACATTCTTTTCTCATATTATTTTCCATCATTTCTGACCAAACGCCCCCATGACAATTGCGGGGAACTTCAACTGTATCATAAAAAAAGAAAGCAAAAACGAACAACGGATTTGCAAGATGATGTATGATATTGTGAACGATGTGGATAAAGGTAACGCCGGTAAAGAAGTAGGATAGCTACTTTTGACTCCTCAGGTTACCATTCTCCAATTTTCTGTATCAAAGCTAACTCCAAAAGTCTTATATCACATGGTTGGGGATATAGGAAACTCAATAACTCAATATCTTTTGCTCCAGCACACGCAAAAAAGATCAAACAATTATTCAGATAAATTAAAGAGCAGAGTTGGAGGAATCAAGATTCAATACAATGGTGGTACCATATTCTTCCTACAAGAAAACCCTATGAACTGAGTATATAGATATAATTGAGATAATGGGTACAATAGAAACGGAAGCCTTTCATTGAACAACATCCTGAAAACCCATAAAAGTGCGTCTCAAAAAAATATAGATTTTCTTTACGCCAACCAGTATCACAAGTTTACATCAAAACACGACAAGTTATATGCTAAAAAATATTTCGCTGAATAATATATGCACATGCTTGCCACAAATACAGATACGAGATGTCTGTTAGAACATCTCGATTCTGAAATAATTATTAGATCAGAATGAACTACAAGGAATTATATCGGTGGAACTGAGAACAGCAGCGGTAAGGAACACCAGGACTTGATGATTTCATCTACGAGTTCTATAGACATTTTGATAATGAGATTGGAGATATACTCCTGGAATGTATTTCAATCCATAATATTACAGTACCTGAAGGATTCTCAAAGGCAATAATAATAATACTAATAATCAATTAAAGAATCCCATACAAACTTGATCTCTTTCGTTCAATAAACCTACTGAATACTGACTGCGGAATATTGATGAAAACCCAAGTAAATCGCACAAATGGTGTGGATAACATAATGGGTAAAGAACAAGCATGTGCCACCAATAATTCGACCATAATTTATGAATCAACAGGGACTGAATCCTCCTCGGAAACCATTCAAAACATATCTGGTGCCCTATTGGATGTAGATGTTCAACAAGGATTCGATTGAGTTTACCAAGAATGCCTCTGCAAAAAAGAATAGAGATATCAGCCAAGCATTGGAATCGTGATATGTTTTTTCCACGTCCAAAATAATGATAAATGGACATATTTCGACTGCGACTGAAATTGAAAATTCTGTAAGACAAGGATGTCCACTCCCCATGTTACTATTCAGTCCCGCCTTAGAGCCCCTCATGAAACTTTGTGAATTTTCACTAGAAGGAACTTAAATGAACGGGATGAAGTTATGGCATATGCCAAAGATGGCATTGTGTATGCAAACAACGGAGAGGGATTTACAAACATTAAAAACCTGCATAGTGATTTATGACTAAGTATCCAATGCGGTAGGCAATGAAGCGGAAATAAAAATGAAAAAATTACCAAATTGGACAACAACAAAAATAATAGCTTTCTGCATAGTGATATGTCACATGCAAACTGGGAAAAATTATCAAAAATATGGAAGTACAGGTGATAATATGGAAAACTCAATCTTGTACAAAAGATATGGTACTTGAGTACATATATCGTTTCCAAAATATGACTCATAGGACACATTCTGCCACTAGAAATAAAGTATTGTTGAATTTTCGTGGATAATACCATAAGTGCTCTGAAAATTACCGATTATTCTGAAAAAACCGCACGAGTTAATTCCTTTCGTTGTTCCAAAGCATAAATTGCCCAACTCCGAAAGAGAAGGGCAATTTTTTTAAACAACGAAAAAAATAACCTGGTGCAGTTATTTCAATAAAACACGTTTTTTCAGAATTATTCGGTTAATTTTTGAAGCACGAATAGTAGTCGGTATAAAATTTCAAGAATACAAAAAGATTAATATTATTTATTGTTATAGTTGATACTAGAATTATTGTAAGTAATATTGCAAACATTCGTATTTGTCTTCTCCGTAACTGGAATTGATCTTGAACCTCCTCCTGGCGCGCGTGGTTGTAGATTTTCATTGCCACGCATTTTTTAAACAATAACCTGATGGTATTCTCCATCTAGCTGTAGATAGCTCGCAATAGATTTGGAGTTGGCATGTCCTGTTATTTTGATAAGTTCTTGCTCAGCAACTCCGCTGGTTGCCAAATTTGACACCGCTGTTGCCCTCAATGAGTGATTGGTGATTTTTTTTTCCACGTCTAGTCTCACCTGGTTCGCTTGTTTCTTAGTCCACTTTGCTATCTCGTTTTGCCCCACACGTATGTTTTCGAACCATTGATTTCTCACTTTCCAAAATGGATTGACAGTTAAAAATAAGCGGTCACTTTCGATGTGTTCTCTTTTCGATTTCAATGCGTAAAATAATCAAACTGGACCAAACTTATAGTTATTTCTATTCAATACTAACCACTTAGATGAGGCACATGGGTTAGATCCGCCTTGGGTGGTTTTTCCAAAAATCGGATTGTATTCAATTCTGTTTGCTTTTTGGCCTGAGTTTTCGAGTTCTGCCTTGAAAAACTGTAGCTTCGCTCTGCATCCTTCGCCTCCTCTCCACGCCAATTCATACGACAGAACAAAGAACACCTTCTTCTGTAGTTCCTCCGTAACAACTGTTCACTAGTTTCTTCAGTTCTTCGATCAGGGCAGTTCAGCTCACTTTTATACTATCTTGAGCGTGTAGGTCTCTTCTCTTTGCATGTTTTGCGTCCCGTGCAGATTTAAACACGACAACTTAGAATGGGTCAATTTTTATACCATTTGAATGTCCCCAAACGGTTCATTCGAAGAAGCTGAAATTGACACGCAAATCGAAAAAACGACTCCAGCGAATACAAAGAAAAACAAGAAGTTTTTCCGGACATGGATTTTTATCCAAAAAGAGGGTATAAATTGGAACGAGAAACGCCAGTATGCGAAATTGCGGAAATCTTGGAGGACTGCACTCATAACATGATGAAAAGTAATGGTGAGGAGTACAAAGGGAGCACTGTGAAAACTATTTGGAATGTCACCGCCAAAATGATTATGGAAGAATACTACCAGAGATATGATATAAAAATTGACCAACTCCGAGTTGTCGTGTTTAAATCTGCACGGGACGTACAGAATGCAAAGAGAAGAGACCTACAGGCTCGAAATAGTAGGAAAGTAAGCTCAACTGCTCTGAAATTCTAAGAACTGAAAAAACAGGACCACAGAAGAAGGTGTCCTTCGTTTTCTCGTATGAATTGGCTTGGAGAGGAGGCGAAGGATGCAGAGCGAAGCTACAGTTTTTCAAGGAAGAACTTGATAACTCATCTGAGTGGTTAGTAATGAATAGAAATAACTATAATTTTTGTCCAGTTCGATTATTTTACGCATTGAAATCGAAAAGAGAACACAAAAATTCCAAGCAGGAAGAAATAATTTAGTATCTCCCTGTAACTCAAATAAAGATAAATGTTGACAGTAAATCAAAAAAGTTGTCATGAAAAATATTGTATGAGATTTCTTATTTTGAATTAATATATTTCAGTATTCAGTGAATATTGGTTAGTTTTTCTATCAGTTCAATAAATAACGAGTCATTGAAGTGTTTTACGAACCCCGGCTATTAGTTATCACAGTTTTTTTACACATAGAAAGTGACCGTTTATTTTCAAATGTCAATCCATTTTGGAAAGTAAGAAATCAATGGTTCAAAAACATACCTGTGGGGCAAAACGAGATGGCGAAGTGGAATAAAAAACAAGCAAACCAGGTGGGACTGTACGTGGAAAAAAACAATCACTCATTGAGGGTAACAGCGGTGTCAAATTTGGCAAACAGTGGAGTTGCTGAGCAAGAACTTATCAAAATAACAGGAGATGCCAACTCCAAATCTATTGCGAGCTATCTACAGATAGATGGAGAACAACATCAGGCTATCGTTGAAAAACTTCCATTCTTTGTTATGGGCCTTTTTCTCATGAATTTTACTGAGTAGCCTCTCTGCGCTTCTTGAGAAGATTCAACAAATTTTCTCGTCTCCTCGATCTACATTTCCTTCTTTCTGCTTCCAGATATCAGTGATCTTTACCTCTTCCTTTCCATGATTGCTATGTTCTTTGGTGATTGTATCATCTATCCCTGCGGTTTCTTGTCCAGCCACTCTAGTATACGTTCGTGTTGGCACTATTGGAATGTTTGAGCGTCTCATTTCTTTAAGTCTCAGGAAATCTCGCCTAATATGGCGGGGGTCATGGCAAATCATATAGTTTCATATTTGATTTGGATAGGTTACCACAGAAGTATCATTATCAATTTCAATAGATGACGAAATAGTTATCTAATTAACTAGTGTAATTATTGTGGCGATTATTGATCGATATATTTTAACGCTATTTCAATACAATAGTTAATTATAAATTTTTTCCGTCGACCTCGTTCCTGAAGTAAACGTGGAAATTTTCGATATCCATTTCCTCCAACCAGGAGGAAACTTACAATATTTGGATTTAAAAATTCATAAATTTGACAGCGCGAAATTTGACATTTGATTAATATTCGAATTCGTGAATGTTTAGTTGCCTATACCACAATTATACATAAATGGACCAAATCGACCATTTACAGGTTTCTAATGGTCGATTTCGGTGTATGTTTAGTTGCATGTATCACAATCATGCATTTAAAGAGAAATTGAAAGTAAATAGGGTCATTAATGATCGATTTCGTGTAAATTAAACAGACTCGTTGATACGAGGTCGCCGGAAATATTATTTTTCATCATTTTTCCCATTGTTCGAATTTCCCTTACTACCGGAAATAGGCGTCTGCTTTTATATAATTGTTTTCTGATTCCAGGTATCGTGCCGTATCTAGATTAATTTCCGTTTTATTCTCCAATTCGATATTTTGGAAGAAAAAATAAGTGTTAAACTAACAACCAATGTACCAGCTGCCTTCTCAATTCAATGAATTAATATAATAATCATAATTCATTTTTGGCAGTGACATTCCAAATAGTTTTCACGGTGCTATTTTTGTACTCCTTCACCGTTACTTTTCCTCATGTTATGAGCCCAGTCCTCAAAGATTATCGCAATTTCGCATACTGGCGATTTCTCGTTTCAGTTTATACCCTCTTGTTGCACAAAAATCCATGAACTGATTCCAGACAAACTCCTTGTTTTTCTTTGTATTTGCTGGAGTCGTTTTTTCGAATTGCGTGTCGATTTCAGCTTCTTTGTATGTCTGGAAACGGTTCATTCTAGACGTTAAATATGAAACACTGACTGAATTATAGTATCTGTTTACTTCAGGTACGTGTTGCTATGGTCGTAAGCCTCCCTGTTACTTCCATGGCAATCGCGAAACATACATTCCTGATTTTCAAATCGCGTCACTGCAGTTGAATTGTCACCTAGCACGCTGAATTACAGCGATAATCTTCATAGTGGATGGATTATCGCTGTAATTCAGCGATAAATCCGCACCTCTTATGGACATTTCAACACATGAGTGAAATTTTCGGGGTAATAAGGAGTACTCCCCATAATATCGATAGTATTTTTGTCAGAAATCAACGAGATCGAATTGCCGGTGTTACCTCAAAGCAATTTGATCAAGTTCAAGATTTCTGACATTTGATAGTATGTGAGCACGAATTGTATTTATTGAGACAATTTCACGAATCAAAAAAGTTGGGAAAGTGTATTTACCAAAAAACATACTACCATGTTCGATCACTATTTTTCCTATTTCATCCACTGAAATACTCCCAAAGCGTTGTCTTATTTCGTTCATTATCGTGATTCGATGACTTATAATGCCTGCCTGACTGACATTCATATCATACAGGTAACAAGATGTTGTTCTATTTAGGTTCATGGTTGCCATGACGACGTGGTCTTACCGGCTCAAAAGGAAGGAACAGCGTACTATGGTTACCATTCTGATTGGTGCTAATATCGCAGAAGAGAAGAATTTCATATAGGTCGTGGAATTGTTAGGAACATACATATGGAAAGGAAATTTATATGAAGTCAAAAGACAACAACTATATTTGAGTTTTGAAGGAGAGGGCTTGAACTGGTCGATGAAGATGCAGAACTATTTCACAATTCCTGAACACATTTTTGGAAAAAACGACAAAATATAAGTCAAAAACCCACTTCTTCTAGGGATACTGAGAATGTAGGGGGGGGAACTTGTCGATGTAGACGCTGAATTATTTCACTATTCCTGAACACAAAATTGGAAAACGACAGAATATACACAATATACACCAAAAACCCACTTCTATGTGTACTGAGAGATCATTCCCACGATAGTTCAAGAATAATTGAAATTGGTAAGAAGATCAAACATGACAATTGACACAATCATAACTGAACCCCTATAATATATTGCAAGAAACAAGGAAAATATTTCCTACGTACAAGACAAATACCCAAACAACAACCGGCCAAATATATCGGAAAATAACGAAGAGAAGAATATACAAACTGATTGACGCTCAGCTGTGTATAAAGCAAATGATGGGGTATATCCATGCCGGATGAAAACAAACCGACCTAATGATGGAAAAGTGGACAGTTAAAAAGGCATTCAGAAAATTTTACAAATATTTACATACGACTCTCCACAATCTATGCATGTACCAATCCAAATATAATGACCAAAATGTTTGGTTTTGTTTCTTGAGTGAGATGATATATTCCACCTTAGGAACAAACTCTCATCTAGAAAATTTTGTAAAGATGATTAAGGTAGACAGATTCAAAGAAGTAGAACACGGAAATATAGAATGTTCAATAAAATATATTCGTATTTATACAAATAATTCAGTCATGCATATCATATAACAGTATAATTTAGGTGAATGTGTATTCGTTTATCATATATCACCTATCAGTCAAAGGTTGTATGTATGTATATAGCTGGGTTTAAAAAAAAATACGAATCCAGATAAACGCTTAATTGCATTCAAAGATGTTCTCAGAGTCCAGGGGGTCTAGACCCCCCGAAAATGTTATGGAGGTTGAATACAACACACAAAATCCCTGAATACAGCTCCAGAAATACCTTTCTGTCTGAGACATTTCTGATCTGCGGGGTGGGCAAGTGGCGAAGCAATTCAATGCTCATCGCAGCAGCGCATAGTGGAGTATTTGTGGCAAAACCCTGGCCAAAAATAATCTTCATGTGTTTTGAAATTAAAACCTTGCAGTTGACTTTCGACCTATATAAGTGACTTCGAGAGGAACTTTTCTAAACTGATTCTCCTGAACTCTGATCTCCTTCATCTTCTCCAAAGAGCTTTCCATCATTCAATTTTTCGGTAGAGTCCTTCAACAGTTCTACTCAATTCCTTTTCCATTTTCAGAAGTTGAAATTCGAACAACATGTTATGTTCTGTTTTCCATATTTTGGGTTTTCTCTCCCCCTGGAAGTGATAATGATTAGTAATCTGTTCTGAGAAGGGCGAATTACAAAATTTGCCTCGATGCGTTACTGCGTTTTTGATATTCTGGATTCTAAAATGAACTGAGAAAATTTCAAAGTAAATTGGAAAATTCTAAATACAAAATATACTTAATTTACTCATCTTAGAACAATAATTTCTTCTTCCAGGGGGAGAGAAAACCCAGAATATACCTCCCCAAAAAACATTCATGCATTAACCTGTAATGTGCCAGTAAAAAGTGAGTGCTGAAACGTAATCAAATAGCACGTTTACTCACAAAGAAACCTGTTCTTTAAGTGATGATAAGAGCTCCCCGATGTTACTTATGCTCCTGGAAATGATGTGATGAACGCACCAGTTAGTCAGTAATGATAAAATGCACTCTTTACAATTGTTGAGCAATTTTTAAGTTTTACATTTTTGGAAACGCCCCCGCCAGCGCCGAATTTCCGAATTTGTGAAATACCAAATCATTTGAGAAAATTTATTTGCTTTTAATTTCCGAGAAACTTTCAAATGTTCGTGTACGCTATCCCTTTGATCATTTGCCTGGACCTGAACCCCCCTCGCAATAAATTCTGGGTACGTGCTTGACTGCGTTAGGAGCACTAGACTACTCAAAGGCATTTGACACGGAAAAACACGCGTTGTTATGTCGTGAATTAATTTTGTTTTATTTTTCCTGATAATCTATTGCGTTTTTACGATCCTTATCAACATATGTAAACAAATAGTTCATTCTCATGTCCACAAGTCGTTGTGGAGATTCGTAAATTCAGGCGTACCTCAAGGATCAATTTTTCGACTTGAATAATTCACTTCACATTCCAGTGACATACTACTTCAAAAATGTAATATCTAGGATTATGCGGACTATACCCAACTATATATTGATTTTGACATAAAAGACCTAAGAAATGTTGATAAATCCATCAAGGTTATCTTGGAAGCGATTCGCGGTATTTCATATAAGCATAAGTTGGAATTGAACCCAAGAAATTACCAGTTGATCATTTTTGATAACAGAAAAATTATCAATATGGCTTCTTTCAAATCTGAACATACATTTCAAGCAAAATTCAAGTACATCTGAACCAACTACTAACAGATTATTCGGAAAACTCAAAAATATTACGTCAATCTTCAAAAAATCGATTAGCTAATTCATTGGTACTAGCGTTTCAACTATGGTGACTCGCTCTACAGACTTTTCATAAACAAATCTGACACAACTAGAATGCAAAAAATACAAACTTTCTGCTAGATATATGTTGAAGGCCTAAAAAATATGATCATATCCATATCTAAATTAATTGAGCAATGGCAAAACATCATCAGTATAGTTTTTGCAATCAAATTCATCGGATTCAAAATCCAAGCTTACCACACGGTCAACCAACCGTTTGAACCAGATGCGGGACGCATTTTCCTCCTACGGGAAATTCTAAAACGTACTTATTGTGAAAAATGTTCACTCATCACCAGCTCCCAAAAAAATCGAATACTTTTCTGGCATATGAGGAGGGTATTGAAGGTATCAATTCTGGAGACTGGAACTGATGATTGTTTATTTTTAGTTTTTCAATTCAGATGTATCATTTCTGTGAATAATCTTCATTAGGTAGTAATATGATTTTTTTACTGTTTGTATTCAATATCTAAAGGCCTCCAGGGCTTTTCAGATATTTAGAATAATGTTATTAAAAATCTGACATGTGGGTTTCAATTTCACCTCAAAGTAGTAATTTTAACAGGAAAAATTATTTAGTTGATGGATGTGGTTGACGTATATTGCATTGTTATTGAGGTGTTTTTTTTTTCATCTTCATTTGAATGAACCCTTATAATATTAGTCTCGTATATCCTTCGAAAATGTGTGTTACTAATTCGTCAGGACAGCGTCGGTAGCAACGGATTTGACAAATTATAATCACGGATAGGAGTGCTAGGTGACATAAATTGCAGAGAATAGATCATACGATTCCTTCAATAGGATAGTCTTCATTTTCTACTGACATCTAGTGTTTCATAGAAACATTGTTCGTACTTTTCTTTTGACTTGGGTGGTAATATATCTGATATAGAAGCTATCTTTAAAATATGATAGCAATCGTCTTCTGCCTGAAACATTTTGAAAAATGTAAAAATTATTATTTACAATCGGAAATGGTCAAGAATTAACAGTCGTCCGCAAAAAACAAAACAAAATTATATCCACCTGTGGAGTAAAATTCTTATTTGCAGATTTGTGTATTAATGAAAGAGACACATTTCGCAGGAAAATCAACTAGAGAGAATATTTGTATTTCAGATTTTCTTGTGTACAGCATCTCGAGTGAGACATAAATGAAATGTGAACCTTCTGTATTATTTTTATGATTTCTGTTATTTTGATTCAAACAGTAATGAAAACTTCAATTCAAACTACTTCAGTACCGATTTGTTCATATTCCACGAGCCGCTCATGTTGTCTTTTCGCAAGATTGCTTTCAGATTTCAATCATTACAGAATCGTAACACCACCCATTTTTACAATTCAGAAAATCACAACAGAGCTTTGATTAACGAAAAGTTCTCCATCATGAAACACAATATATTCACGAACCTGTTATCCGAGCTCCCTTATTCAAATGAACAAGAGCTATATCGTTATAGTGAGCATTCGATTTGGAATCGTATTTGGGGTGTGCGATTACTTTGGCAGATCGGCTGATTTGAAGGGGGTCCGCACATTGCTTCCCTGTGGGAGTACAGTCTATTTTTGTCTCGGAGTTGTGGTCTCCCAATACGACTGAAAACCTGCAAGAGAAAATAATTGGTAAATTTGTTTACACTTTTTCCAGGCAAGTTTTGCCAGATCAACTCATTCAATACAAAATCTTGTTGGAGATTCTTCGAATGTTTATGTACGACCATACTATTTAAAATGATTTACCTCATCTATTTTCAGAAAAGTGGGATATGTGTACCTTCTACTAAGACCAATCAATAGAGACAAAAATGACTGATTCTGCGACAACAATAGTTCCAGGAAATCAACTGTGCCATCATACGAGAGACGATCCGTAGTTATATCCTGCTATGTTTCGTACTTAGCCAGTCAATAGAGATTCTCTCTCTATTGATTCTTTGACAAAAATACTACCAGGAAACTGCCTGTGCCATCATACGAAAGACGGTCCTTATATCCTGTTATGTTTCCCACTCCCAACTGTCATTGCTGAACTTGTTATAAACATTTAAAACCAGTTTTTTATATTTTATCGTTTTGGACTCTCAATGGATGAATTGTAGGGAATCTTAATGCAAACTTTCCACGACGTAGTAGTGATTATTATGTAATCTGAATTTTTTAATGCACTTCATTGCAGCAGACCTGGATGCGTTATAGGTGGTTCGATTTCAATTCATCAAAAATATTTCAAGAGTTGAAATATGTTACCACAAACCGTATATTTTTTTGCATTATGATGCTGCAAAACAGGTGAAAAATACTTGCAAACATGATCGAAGAAGAGCGAGTGCATGAAAGCGGCTGAGTAGTGGGGGTTAGAGCATCAGACGCGGGAAAACGTATGTATAGCAATACAAGCGCACTGTGTCTCTTATGAATCTGCTGCTTTACCCCCACTCTTGAGCTGCTTTCACGCACTCGCCAGTTTTCGGTCATGTTTGCAAGTATTTCTCACCCATTTCGCAGCATTTCAACGCAAAATGAGAATGGTCATTTTGTAGTACTATACATTAACTCTCAAAATCTTTCAGAAAAATCAAAATTGGACCACCTATGACGCATCCAGATCTGCTGCAATGAAGTGCATTGAAAAATCAAATTGCCATTATGCCAAAACTGATAATCCAACAGTATAGAGTTTTTCGCACATGAAGTACATATCAATCACCACTATGTCGTGGAGAGCCTGCTTCAAAACTTGAAAAATGGTGGTGTTATTAATTTTATTTGAAAATCAGATTTTTTTCGGTTTTTCTGGTTTTTTTCCGTTATTAATAATTCAATCGAGTTGTGCTGAGGCTCATTTTCCTTTGCATTTCGATTCTCTGCAATTCGTCCATTGAAAGTTTCGAAATTGCTTCATTATTTCTCAAGTTCAGGTCAAAAACGATAAAGAAATGCTTTAAAATGTTTATAACAAATTAAGCAATGACGGTTTGGAGTAGGAAACATAACAGGATATAACTACGGACCGTCTCTCGTACGATGGCTCAGTCGGTTTCTTGCTGGTATTTGTGCCACGAAAAAATCTCTATTGATGTGTCTACCTCGCAACGATCGCTGCTCAATTGAAGATAAAAAAAAACGTTTTTTACTTGTTACATCGTCAATGAGAGACGAATTGTAAAGAATAAAAATTCAAATGAAATGAGCCCTGAAACGAATCGATCGGATTTTTAGTAACGAAGAAATACAGGAAAAACCGAAATCAATGCACTTCATTGGAGCAATCCTGAATGTGTCATAGGTAGTCCGATTTCAATTTTCCAAAAACATATTGCAAGAAGAGGTTAAAATTCTGCGAATTAGGTGAAGAATATTTGCAAACATGGAGTAGGGCGCAGATGCGTTGAAGCGTATATATAGTAATACAAGCCCGTTGCGCGCAAGTTATGAATCTGCGTTCGCCCGTTTTAGGTCATGTCTGCAAGTATTACTCACCTATTTCGCAGTATTTGAACGCGAAACGAAATTACACATTTTGTAGTACTAGACTTCCACTTATGATATGTATTCCGGAAAATTTCAAATCGGATCACCTATGACGCATCCAGGATTGCTCCAATAAAGTGCCTTAAAAAATTCAAATAGAAATTATGCAGAAACTAATGAGTCAACGGCGCCTGAGTTTTTTGCACATGAAGTACATATCAATATGGCGCGAGCCTGCGCTACAACTTTTTAAAATAGTGGTGTTATGATTTTTTCAAAAACGCCAATTTTTCCATTTTTTCTGGTTTTGTCTGTTACTAATAATACGATCGAATGGTGCTAGGGCCGCTTTTTTCGCATTTTGATTCTCTAAAATTCGTCCACTGAGAGCATCGAGTTTGCTTCATTATTTTTCATGTTTCATGGGAAAAACTAAATAAAAACAAAAAACTTGAGAGGTGTCAAGGGACACCCGGATGGAACGAAGTTCCTTTCGATTAATTAGTGAAGGAATTGTTATAGAATTTTATTTTTTTCAAGTTATAATAATATTTTTTTTATTATTAACAAATATAATGTAATATAAACTCAATCAGTAGGCTCAATTTCAGTAATAATTGGCTTGTGGTAACTGAAGTAGGAAACATATGTTTGGGATTCTATTTCATTTAAATGTCTTGAAAAAACTGCATCGATGGTGGCATTATATTTTGTTGTTGATTCTGCTGGATTATTGTTCAATCTCAAATGAAATTCTTCCTCTAGAAACTGTAGCAATGGTTTTGATTTTTCATTGCTGAAGTTAATGTTAAAATCACCGACCAAAATGAGTGGAAGTTTATCTTAATTTTTGTTGTATCTGCTAAGCGTTCGAGATACATCTTTAGAATACTCTAGCAGTGCTCGATGAATGAACTCCTGAATATCTATTAATTTGTTATTTGGTGAGACATATATGACTGCCATGATTAAGGTAACGCCGTTTTCCATTACACACTCTGCTGCACATAAATCTGCAACACTTGTACGTCTTACGTGCAAGTCCTGAATATTGTTCATAATGACCGACATATTTGGTGTTACAAGATTGGTCGTATCATTTGTGTTGTGATATATCGCAACTCCACCTGAACGAACAAAATCACGTTTAAAGTGGGTTATACAATTGAAATTCGGTATATCACATTCTTCTTGATTGTCCAACCTGTATACACTCAACAAAAATAATCGTCGCGACACCACACTGTTCAATGCGAAATAGAAAGACGAAACGAAAATAACTGGCTTGCTTTCTATGAGAGAGAGAGAGACAGACAGAGAAACACGCGCACGCCGCACTATAGCAAAAAGTGTCGTTACAACTTTTGGTCTTAATTTATTCCGTCTAGCCCCCTTTCGCAACACGCGATAAGGAACTTCGTTCCAAAAACACGATTCTTTGCTCTCAAGTTTTTATAAAAAATTGAGCAATGTCAGATGCGAGTAGAAAATATAACAGGATAAAACTACAGATTATTTTTCGTATGATGCCCTAGCACAGTCAGTTTCCTGGTACTATTTTATCACGAAAAAATCTCTAATGATTGGCCTAACTAGACATAACGCGACGGTAAGTAAAGATTAGCCTAACGGTAAATAAATAAACGTATAATTCGTCCAGAAAGTCGACATTCTCTTCGGACATTTATATTGGAAATCACTAAAATATTTATATATATATATCCATTTATACAATTATTGCTGTTAATTGGAGAAGTAAACTCATCTCTTCCATTTGTATTAAATGTATTAACAGAAATTGTGGAACAAGAAACAGGATGATCTGGACCATTACTGAAAAATTATTTATTGCTATGTAATTGTTTTCCAGCTAACTCAATCTTTTTTTGGATAGAATACTCGACATAGTATCCGGTTACTACCGAGGATTTCCACCATATCGCTCTAATCCTAAAACAACACCTTTGTTAGTCAAAATTGAAGCTGAAATTCGCCTAAATGAATGGCCTGTATAACTGACCAAATTTTGAATATTTGTCAATTTCCATAGGAAATTTTCCTATCATACCCTTACCCACTACCTGAGTACTACATTTGCCATTTCGATAATTTTGAAAAAATTCATAATATGGGCGGATCAAAGTTTGATATACTTTTCAATTATTTCCGAATAATGCATTTGTTTGCTTATTTGTAACATTGCAGTTAATGAATTCTGCACGTGCGTTTTGGTATAAGGAATTCTCACAATGATATACGATTGCAAATTTTCGATGTTTTGATTATACGATTCTTCCGTACGCCATGCTACTGGTACGTTCGAAATCATTGCTGCATAAAAATTTGTAGGAGTATTAAATTAATGCATTTATTGTTAGAAAATTCCAATCATCAACCAAGAATATTTCATCTGGCGCTTCTCTACAAAATCTGCTTATTTCCTCTTTTGTAAAACACTTGCCTTTTTTGGCCCGTGCCCAATATTTTTTATCTTAAGAAAAGCAATAATAAAAACTCAGAAATAACAATAGAGTTATAAAAAAGTCCCTTCAGAATGGGGTGCTCAGCCCATAAACTAACTCAGTTTTGTAAGTCTTTGCACAAAGTATGCCAACAGGGCATATTCTTTCGCTTGCTTTCTTCAAAAACACTTCTTGAAAGATATATACGTTTTTTCATAGCGATGCTTTTACTTCTCTGGTATTCTATTTATTTCTCATAATCATTTGATGTCTGTATTTTCTTTGCTGCTAGACTCACTCCTAGTTTTATCAATAAAATATAATTTCTAACAGCTCGTCATGCTTGTTTGACAATGACGTGACATCAAGAAATATAATAACAAACGTAGTCATAACCAAAAATGTAAACATTGTTGAATGTTCGTTATAGCTACAAGACAAAAAACGACCACGAAATAAAAATACCCAAGAAATTTGCATTATTTAATGTGTTTCTGAAAATAGTATAAGCATCTAGAACCGTGAGAAGTTTACTGATCTCCTCCAATATTGTCGTTATATGCAAACTATCCTTAATGTTCTTGTTATTTATATACTATTCAATAGTCATTATTGAATAAGTCCGTACAAAATTTATCACATTTCTTCACTACAAAAGAGTACTACATACTTCTCTCTACATGGAAGTTTGAATTATCATTGAATGGGTATTCGAACATTAGTATATTATGCAACGATCATGTAATGATAACTATTGATACATGAGCACGAGATAATTCATGACACGAGCCGAAGACAAGTGTCGTAAATCGTGTGCAAGTGTATTAATAACTATTATATGATTGTAGCATACACTTTTTTTTCTACGATAAATAATAAACTAATGAAATAACTGATAAAAGAACTTTTCAAAGACAAGCTTTCATTCGAGCCGTGAACTGAAATGTATGCAATAAGTTTAAGTCATCACTGACAATAAATTAATAATATGTTGTTGAATTATTTGGTTTTAGAGAGTCTGTCGCGTGAATTGTGATAAAAAGAGTACTTCGACAAGTTGTTACTTACCAACCAATCATTGTCCAATGAAATTAATTTGTTCCTACTTTCATGAATACTTTGTAGAAATAAAATACTTTGACAAGTTCTTACTCACCAACCAATTACTGCCTGATCAAATTAATTGGTAACTACTTTTATGATAACTTCGCGCGACGAACTTTCTGAAACCAAATAATTCAACAAAAAATAATTAAATCATTGTCAGCGATGACGCAAACTTATTTGATACGTTTTAGTACACGGCTTGAATAAAAGTTTGTCTTTGAAAAGTTTTTTTATTACTTATTTCATTTTTTGCTTTTTAGTTAGTTCGCCTTAGTCTATTCATTTCTAAAAGAGCATGGTTATGACTACAATGTCTCGTCCCTGTAAGTTTTGAGCTGAAAAAATCATTATCTCCGACCCCAAAAACTCCCACATACCAATTTTGAATAGATTCTGACCATTATTTTCGAATTCGTTCGCCATACTGAAGTCGTCTTGTTGAATTTATAGATTTTGACAAAAAATTCATAATTTCCGACCTGAAAACCCCCACATACCAATTTTGAAAATTATGAGTTCAATCAGAAAACTCGTCCTCCATCTTGGGGCCGCCATCTTGAATTCATGAATTTCGACAAAAAACTCATAATCTCCGACCCCGAAAACCCCCACATACCAATTTTGAATTGAACGGACATAATTACAAATCTTGTTCCCTTTTGGGGCCGCATTTCGTTTTTTCTCTAACAAAAATTCCAGAATGCATTTTCACCGAAATTATGAACACCTGCCAAATTCCAAATCATTCGGACGACTAGAAGTCGGTCAAAATTCACTTGCGAAATTGGACCCAAACTAACTAACGAACGAACTAACAAGTGAAACCAAATGAAAGCTTGTAAAAAACAAAAATTTCCGGTGGTGTACAAGATAATTCTTCACTACTCGACATACTTATAAGTACTTTTGACGCGTCGTGATTGAATGTCGATTAAAATTAAATGTCAAACAACACTTGATAATCCCCAAGTACGTGTTTCTATAGGCTGAAAATTATTTCCATAATGAAAAGTCGTGATTTTATTGGGCAAAATCTGTTTCGAAATGAACAATATTGATGAATAGGTAGCAGATTGTTAATTCGTGTTTTATAATACGGGAGTAGAAAAAGAGTAATTCAATTTGACTCAAACCTGGCTTCCAGAATCGCACAAACATTCAATTTATTAGGGAGCTTCAAAATTGAAAATAATAGTGCTGGTAGTGAATTTTTATCCGCTTCTAGTTGTCCGATCAACGTGAAATGTGGCAGGTGTTCATAATTCTGGTGACAATGCATCATGGAATTTTTGCCGAGATGGCAATATGACGGCTCCAAGATGGCGACGACCTTTGTGATTATAGTCCGTTTCAATTCAAAATTGGTGAGTGGGGGTTTTTGGAGTCGAGAATAATGATTTCTTATTCAAAATTCATGAATTCAAGATGGCGGTTCCAAGGTTCCAATTCCATTCAACATTGTTATGTGGATATTCTGAAGTCATAGATTATTAATTTTTGTCAAAATTCAGTAGAATCACAGATTTCATGAATGATTGAAAAGAATTGAATGAAAATGGTTGGAAAAAAAAGACAAGCTTTCATAGAGAATATTTTTCTTACTTGTTTGACCTAGGTTATTCTGTAAGTAACAGATTCGGAAGCTTGCCGCAAATATAAAATAGGTATTTGTGCGCGGGAAGATTTTGAATCTGTTACTCACAGAAAAAACCCAGTCAAACAATTAGAGAAATACTTTTTTTCCTTTTTTGTATAAAACCTTGTCTCAATTTTGTTTTCCAATAATGTTTATTCAATTATTTCTAGTAATTCATGAGAGTTGTCATCTCATTGAATTCTGGCAAAAATTGATAATCTACGACCCCAAAAAAACCCGCGTACCAATTTTGACTAGAATCGGACTATAATGAGAAAAGTCGTCGCCGTCTTGAAGCCGCCATCTTGAATTCGTGAATTTTGACAAAAAAACTATGATCATCGACCCCGAAAACCCCCACATACAAATTTCTATTGGAATATGACTATAACCACAAAATTCTTCGCCATATTGGAGCCGCCATCTTGAATTCATGAATTTTGACAGAGAAATCATGGTATCAGGCGTTTTGAACCCCGGAAAAAATATTCCCGGCAAAATATCCCAGACAAAATATCCCCATGACAAATTATCTCCGGACAAAATATCCCCATGATGAAAAAAAACAAATAATTTTGCGTAAATATCCCCATGATGAAAAATCCCCGTATAATTTGGCGTAAAAGATTGGTTCTATACTGACATCCCGCAGTGGACTGTTAAGTTACGTCTAGTTTCTCTTAGTAAGTCTAAAGTTATTTATACATTTATTTATTGTATGAGCAATTAATTTGATTATCTGTGTTTTGTTTCAATGTTGATTTTATTAATTCGATAAAAAAATTATTTAATTAATTGATATTTCTGTGATTTATTCGAAAGTATTAAGAAAAATTCAACACTTGTTTATTTGTGATTATAATTTTGGTATTTGGGTTATTTTCTTCTATGACTTAAACAAAAATATGTTTCTATGAATTCAGTACTGAAAATGAATATTTGTCATGTGTGTGTGTGTATGTTTGTCCAGAAATATTTCGTCTTGGGGTCATGTCTGGGGATTTTTTTGTCTTGGGGATATTTTATCTTGGAGATTTTTTTGTCCGGGGATATTTTGTCGAGGATATTTTGTCCGGGGATGAAAACACATGGAACCGAAATCATGGTATCCGACCCCAAAAACTCTCCACATACTAATTTTGAATAGAATCGAACTATAATCACAAAACTCGTCCGCCATATAGGAGCCGCCATTCATTCTCCAATGCAATGTCACCAGAATTATGAACACCTGCCAAATTTCACGTTAATCGGACAACTAGAAGTGGGACAGAATTCACTTGCAAGATTTGAACTGAACATACATACATATGTGAAATTAAAAATATTTCATTGTGTTACTCGATCGGCAAGGTTTTGAGAAATTATTTGTTTTGGGACGGATATTCGCCCCAATCAAATCAATTTTCAATATCGATGGAAAAAATAAGAAAAAGAGCTGCCAGAGCTGGGGTTCGAACCCACTTCCACCCACTCGTGAACCAGTTTAAATCTGTCGTCTTAGACCGCTCGGCCAACTGGAGGGTTAGTAAGTGTCAAAAGTATTTCCAACATGTTGTTACATTGGTATGGTTGCTTTTTTCTAAAAGAGGCCATACAAAACTTATGCACAAGTTTTTCCCGTGCAGTCACTAATTTTCCTTAGGTTTGAAGTGAGTACTAACATTTTAAAAACATTGCATTCTGTTACTCGATTGGCCAGGTTTTCTGCAGCCCACTCTTGGCCCATTATGACTCGAACTTAAAAACTAATGAAACCCCTTTACATACTTTCGCCACTCCATTTCACACTTTCAGGGGTTGAATTTGTGAAAACCCCGAAACATTTCTTCATTTGTAACAGAGTCCCCAAATACCAATTGGATTACTCTAATTCAAATAATTATGGGGACTCTATAAAAAGTTCTTATCCCTATTTATCCCACAATTTTAGCTCTTGAGGACTTGACGTCCCAGAAGCACTGAAACACGTACTTCTTTGTTCGTAACAAAGACTTCGAATTTTTATGACCCCGATTTGAAAACTAATCGTATTCCACCACCAACTACCAAACCCCATGTTATATGAAAAAATGTCATCCTAGGAATACGCTGCCAAAATTTCATCTTATTAGGTCCAGAAGTGTGTTCTGGGCGTTGTTCGTAAATCAACAGTCACTGAGTGAGTCAGTCGGGACATGTAGTGTTTCCTATCTATACCTATACAAGTACATGTATATATATATATATATATATATATATATTAATATAAATATTAAAAAAATAAAACGGAAAAATACACTTATATATATTTCGAAGTATTATAAATAACATACTACTAGCATCGAATGAAAAAAATATTGTTTTATAATGATTCTATTAGTGACCACGGATGATGATGGAAAACAAACAGCAGCTATTCAACTGAAATCCATTATTTGAATTAAGTTACTGGGAACTTTCAGAACAGATGTTGCAAAAATATTGAATGCAACACGTGAGTAAATGTGTTTTTACACATCCGTAACGTAGATAACTAAGTCTATATTAATTTCAACATTTTTCAGAGTTCAGCATTTTACGAACTATGTGTATTTCCTTCCATTCAAACCCCCAGAAAAGTGAAGTGCAATCATCCTGCATGGCTTATATTTGACCATTTTTTTTTTCAGTTTCCTCAAGGTTGAAATTTCTATGCAACTTCTTGTTAAGAAACGTTGTACGTAGAATCCTGTGGAAATATACGTATCTAAAGCAGTTTGTTCGACCCCACGTGCTTGAAACGCATGCTTTTGCAACTCATTACATAAATAATAGTCATTACTTCAATGATATACGTGATGTCACTGTGAGTACTCACACTGGTCCTCTAATTTCAGCACCTTCGCCCACCACACAGTGGGCTGCTGTCAGGATATATTTGGTGTGAATCAAGAAACCAGAACACCCAAATGATTTAACCCCATGTACGTTTTTATGCACAATCCTGGCCAACCATGGAAATTCGCCCAGAGCTGCTTCCGTTCCTCCTATGATCCGACCTGTCATGAACATCCTTTGATTGCCACATTGTTTGGGAAATATATTGTCATCTTCAACTGAAAAAACAATAGATATTCCTTTGAGTGTTTCACGATGAAAATTCATATTTTTACTATTTTGTAGATATTTTAGTGCTATTGTCTTCGAAAATCGAATTATTATAACCGTTCACTGCCAGTGTGAAAAATGTAATTTTAAGACAACACTATTGAAAAGTGAGGTACTCCCAACAGTGTTTTAGAAATAAATAGTTCAACAAATACAAGTCCTTTTTCGTTTTTATCATCGACACATACAATAATATTTTTAATTTTGGAATATCTTTGTTGTGCAAATTTATAGGGGGCTATGATTTTCGGTGAAGAGTCAAATAGGATGAGTCAACCACATGTAAAGTTGTTGTTTTACATTTTATGATATTTTTTTCAGGAAATGTACCTAATGCAATAAATAATGCAGGTAACTATGGAACAAGATACACAATTTTGATAATATATCTCAAAAATTTTGCGGCAACAAAAATCTTTTTAGAAGTTCTAAAAGTATATATCCACTGTTTTGGTGTAACTAACATATATATATATATATATATATATATATATGTATATATATATATAAATTAAGAAAAATATATATAAATATATATATATATATATTTATAAATATTATATATATATATATATATATATATATATATATATATATTATATATATATATATATATATATAAATTAAAATATATTTATATATATTTATAATATTATATATATATATATATATAATATATATATATATATATATATATATATATATATATATATATCGAGCACTAAGCACTTTTATTTATAAGCACTTTCAAAAAATAATTGGACTTCTCTTCTCAAACGGTTGAAACTATAAGGCACTTAACCCTCAATAACTCTGTGTTACATAATATATGTAACGCAGATTTCAATGACGAATTTCTTTTATTTCTTGAAAACTGTGGCTATTAGCCAATATATGTTTCGGCTTACACTATTCGTGTTGTCCGGTTCAACATAATTTTGACGCGTTTTGTTTTTGTTGCAGGTTGATTATTCAGGTATTGTTTTCAATTATTGTTGAAAATTGAACTACGGTTAGAATTAGAGTATTCATTTTATATATATATATATATATATATACATATATATATAAAAAATAAATACTCAAATTCTAACGGTTAGAATTAGAGTATTCATTTTTTTTATATATATATATATATATATATATATATGTATATATATATATATATATAAGAAAAAACATAAAATAATTATTAAAGTAATCAGATTAAATTATATAACACAATCAATTTCATACACGTCATAATGATTACAACCCATAATTCTTCAAAAGACAACAAAAAGTCTAGATTTACAAAATTTTCCTGAATAAAATGTGATCTACAAATTTATAAATTTGAAACATACAGTATATGAAATTGTAGCTAACTAAAAGTAGCCAATGGTAGAACAGAAAACTTCTTGATGACAATAGCCAATCAGGGAACAGATGGTCACAGGTAGAATTTGAAATTGTGAGGGAATAAGAACGAGAGAGTGTCAGAGGCAATTATTATTGAAATTTGTACATAGTTAATAAGAATGGAAAAATAGTTTTATGTATAAGTTATGACAAAGAAAGCCACAAAGGAGATCGAAAATAAATTCAAAACGAATGCCACGTTATATTTTTGGGAGAAAGAAAAATGGAATAATTTCCACATTATAAGCGGAAAACCAAGATTACCTTATTTGTACACCGTATACAAGTATCCAAGGCTGATTGCTGAATTTGTATGGTTCGTTCTATTTGGTATTGGAGTTCCTGATAGCATTGGAGTGAAGAGGAAACCAAATCCTGGTGTGTATTGAACAGCAACAGTTCCAGACAGGTATAAACCTTCCATAGTGCACATTCCGAACTGAACAATTTCACTAATAACGCATATTCCATCGGAAGAACTTTATTTCAATTGATTTCGAACTATTAAAGAAAATTTCACTTTCAAGGTAAAAGTGAGGTTGTGTATATTTTACCAATGAACTTTTCTCATGATTATCCATTAATATTTGTAGATTCACCTTAGAGTAAGTTATCTTTCGTAGGCCAGGTAAAATTAAGTTTTCCTGAATAAAGGAAATAATTGCTTCTTGATACTTTGTCGTTTGTTTTCTACAATGATCAACAATCATACTTATGACCATTGAATAAATTGAAATTTGACATATCAAGCAGTGGCTAGTAGCTCAACTGCCTGAACCGTCTATCTGAGACAAGAGGCGTACCAACTGTGCTTAGCTCTGGTAAGGAAGTGATAACAATTGGCAGCAACGTGACGAGAGAACAGTGACGTTAGCTAGCAATTATTATTACATCATTGCAATATTATACAGGGCGAAAATACTTATCTATATCATAACAATTTGGCTCACAAAGAAGAGCGAAAAACTATTAGCAATTTTCATTTTATGAAAACAATTTATATTTACAATTTATCATCACATAACATTTTGGCGCCGCAACGTAGTGGCAAAGTAAGGGCAATATATCATTTCAAGGCAGAGTAAGGGCAAGTAAAGGAAAAATATTATTCCTTAATATTTATCGAAACACTGTGCGAACATTAGCAATTGGCATTCGAACGTGTAAGGCTAGATATTGGTAAATAAAAAATGGATTTAAGAGATGGTAAGAAAGTTGGTTTGGAAGAAGGTGCAGAAGGTAGAGATAGGGGTGATCAGGAACAAGGAGAGAGTAGTAATGTGAGAGAGATAGAAATAAAAAGTGAAAGTATAGGAATGGTGAGTAAAAAAATGTTAGAAAAATTTTTAGAAAATATGGCAGGTAGGAAAAAAGAAAGAAAGAAGAGGAAAAAAAAGGTAAATTAAAAAAAAAAATGGATGAAAATTCAGCAAGTATGAAAAATGATATGAATGAAAATATGGCAGGTATGAAAAATGAACTGGAAAATGATATGAAAGAAAATTCAGCAAGAATGGAAGAAAAAATAGAAAGAATGAATGAAAAGTTAGAAAAAATGAATTAAAAAATGGGAAGTATGAAAAATGAAATGAAGGAGCAGATAGAAAGAATGAATGATGGAAGAAAAATGAAGAGAAAGAAGAAGGGAATTAAGAGAAAATGTGAAAGAAAATATAAAAGATATGAAAGAGGATATGGAAAGAATGGAATACAAACTCAATCTAATCAAAATAAAGAAGAATTTTTAGGAATGCACAAACAATTAGAGACAAAATTAGGACAACAAAATAAGGATTTTTTTTTTATTGGTGCCCCTTTTTACCCATTTAAAGCACGCCTCAGCGTGTTTAAATCGAACTTTAAAAAACGCGCGTTTTTTAAAGGTAACCATGACAACATAACAAGTCGAGAAAGTGAAGTCTAAATGACAAATTTTTGATTATTGATCTGACAGGAGTACCTTGTAATGTCATAAAAAATATTACTCACAATTCGTTCATTTATATGTGCTCCTCCATCCATTTGATGAACTTTTCATATTCTATTTTATATATATCACTGGATTTTCGCGGTATTAACCGCGATTCTGCCTCACTATTCAAAAAATCGATATTAGAATAATTCATTTTTGAGCTCTGGTGACAACAAATATTGATCTTTGGTAACAAATTGCAAATGAATGTTTTTCTCATTTCCATGACAACGAAAGGTATACTGATGTCACATCACGAATTCAACCTTCTTGCATTATTAGTTCTTATTTCTATTTTTTGTAGTAATAATACCAGTATATATGATTTCAAAGTACACCAATAAAAAAAAAAACGTAAAGTATTCGTGGATAACTGGTCTTAAAAACACTTGCTCTATTTCGCGTGTGTTTTAAAGCCCTTTTTATCCACTTATACTTTAATATACTATTATGTGGCAATAACACAAGAAGTATCCACTATAAATAATCATGTAGAAAGGCAGGAAGAAAAAATGAAAGATATAAAATTAGATATTAATAGTAGACAAGAAAGAGTTGTAAATGAAATAAATACTCTCGATAAAAAAGTTGAGAAACAAAATAAAGATACTAATTCAAAAATAATGAATGTAGAGAGTGAAATAACTAAAAATGTGGAAAAGATAAAATTATTAGAATTGAGAAGTACAGACAATAATCTAGAGAGTAGAATCATCAATAATTGTCATGGAATACAAAATAAAATTGAGGGAGTAGTTATACAAAAAATAGATCATAGTGAAAATTTACTAGAAAGAGGTGATAAACGAATACAAAATATAAAATGAATTTTGATCACAAAAATAATGAGTTCATAGATAATATAAATGTGAACAATGAAAGAGTTGTGTTGCAAAAGGGTAAAATAAATAATAAAGTAAAAATAATGAAAATATATGACATAATAATAGCAAAGATGAATTTTGAGTTGCAAAAGGTGACAAAAATGATAAAATAATTATAACAAAATGAATGACATATACTGGCTAACAAAAATCTTGTAATGAAAAAATGGAACATAAATAAAAAATAATAATGAAAATAATGAAATAAACATGGCTTATAAAACTTTTGAAATGAAAGAAAGAAAACAAATAATGAAATAATAATAATAGATAGTAAAATGTTAAATTAAAAATGAGAAATAATGAAAATAAATATTATTCAAAATAAGGAACAAAAATTTTAGAAGGAGAGATAAATAATAAAATGAAAATTTAGGGAATAATAAATTGTAGGTTAACAAATTTGATAGGTAAGTTAGGGAATAAAAAAAAGGAAGAAAGTTAAAAAAATAATTTGATAGATAGGTAGGATTTCAGAAACATTTGAATAAAAGAAAATAAAATGAAAAACAAACGTAAAGAAAAAAATACATCAATGAGAGAAAATATTAGAGGAAACAAAACAACTCCTAAATAAAAAGTATAGAAAGAAAACAAAGATATTGAATAACAATCATAATACTGAAAAACAGAAAAGTTGATAAAATTATTGGTACGGGTTAGTTAGATAAAATAAAGTGAAAAACAATATTGAAAATGTTTACAAATATAAAACAATATAGATTATGAAGAAGAAAAAAAAATATATAGAAATGGATAATAAATGATGTGAATTTTGAAGAAAAATGAAAAGAAATGAAGATTAAAAATATTTTGTGTATAAAATGAATGTATGTGAGAAAGAAAGTGGGATAACAATAATAATAGTTAAGAAGTATATTATAAGAAATATAAAAAGGTATATTGACGAATAATATGAAGGTATATTAATGAATTATAAATGAATATAATATGTAAATTATGTATGGATAATGAATAAGCGGAAGAGTATGTACACAAAAAAAAAGTAAATAATATGAGAGATTCAGATAAATAAAACATCCAATTCAATATGAATATAAAGAACAACTGATGGAAGAGATAGCGAAAATAATAAAACAGTATAATTGAAAGCAGTACCAGTAGTTGTAAAATCGAAAGAATATAAAAAATTATATATCAGTATAAAGATAATCATAAAATATAAAATGTCATATATGATAATATCTTGAAAAGTTTTCTCTCTTGATCTGAAAAGTTGTCTGAAGTCAAGTTTTTCTGGAACGAAAGAACGTAGTACTAGTAGTTGTGAATGATAGTTATCGTTGGAGAAGTTGTTTTTCTTGGACTGGTGGAGAATCCAGCAAAGTAGTTTTCTGAATGTAGAAAAATAGTATTACTTGAAGTAGATTCAATAACTGTAAATAAAGAAATTGATATTCAAAATTTCCTTAATAGTAGAAAATTATTGAATATAAATTCAGGAATGTTGTTATGATATGAAAAACCAGTTATATATTATAAAAATAAAAAACCCATAAGAAGAATAATTAATAAATAGCTATTAGTTTCAAGAGATTGTTTTTATAAAAATTAAGCCTCTGTATAATATGAATAGATAAAAATATCCAAATTATATAACACAATCAATTTCATACACGTCATAATGATTACAACCCATAATTCTTCAAAAGACAACAAAAGTCTAGATTTACAAAATTTTCCTGAATAAAATTACTACAAATTTATAAATTTGAAACATACAGTATATGAAATTGTAGCTAACTAAAAGTAGCCAATGGTAGAACAGAAAACTTCTTGATGACAATAGCCAATCAGGGAACAGATGGTCACAGGTAGAATTTGAAATTGTGAGGGAATAAGAACGAGAGAGTGTCAGAGGCAATTATTATTGAAATTTGTACATAGTTAATAACAATGGAAAAATAGTTTTATGTATAAGTTATGACGAATAAACCCAAACAGTGAAAATGTGACAATTTAGTGCGCGAATTCAAAAACTCGAATCAGAGGGAAGGAACAAAAATGGTATCCAGGCGACAACAAACAAAGCCACAAGGAGATCGAAAATAAATTCAAAACGAATGCCACGTTATATTTTTGGGGAAAAAAAATGGAATAATTTCCACATTATAAGCGGAAAACCAAGATTACCTTATTTGTATACCGTATACAAGTATCCAAGGCTGATTGCTGAATTTGTATGGTTCCTTCTATTTGGTATTGGAGTTCCTGATAGCATTGGAGTGAGAGGGAATCCAAATCCTGGTGTGTATTGAACAGCGACAGTTCCAGACAGGTATAAACCTTCCATAGTGCACATTTCGAACTGAACAATTTCACTAATAACGCATATTCCATCGGAAGAACTTTATTTCAATTGATTTCGAACTATTAAAGAAATTTTCACTTTCAAAGTAAAAGTGAGGTTGTGTATATTTTACCAATGAACTTTTCTCATGATTATCCATGAATATTTGTAGATTCAACTCAGAGTAAGTTATCTTTCGTAGGCCAGGTAAAATTAAGTTTTCCCGAATAAGGGAAATAATTGCTTTTTGATACTTTGTCGTTTGTTTTCTACAATGATCAACAATCATACTTATGACCATTGAATAAATTGAAATTTGACATATCAAGCAGTGGCTAGTGGCTCAATTGCCTGAACCGGCTATCTGAGACAAGAGGCGTACCAACTGTGCTCAGCTGTGGTAAGGAAGTGATAACAATTGGCAGCAACGTGACGAGAGAATAGTGACGTTAGCTACCAATTATTATTACATCATTGCAATATTATACAGGGCGAAAATACTTATCTATATCATTACAATTTGGCTCACAAGGAAGAGCGAAAAACTATTAGCAATTTTCATTATATAAAAAAAAATTATATTTACAATTTATCATTACATAACAATAATATATATATATATATATATATATATATATATATATATATATATATATATATATATATATATATATATAAAAAAAATACTCTAATTCTAACCGTTAGAATTAGAGTATTTTATATATATATATATATATATATATATATATATATATATACATATATACAATTTATCATTACATAACAATATATATATATATATATATATATACATTTATATAAAAAAATGAATACTCTAATTCTAACCGGTTAGAATTAGAGTATTCTTTTTTTTCATATATATACATATATATAAAAAAAATGAATACTCTGATTCTAACCGTAGCTCAATATTCAACAATAATTGAAAACAATACCTGAATAATCAACCTGCAACAAAAACAAAACGCGTCAAAATTATGTTAAAGCGGACAACACAAATAGTGTAAGCCGAAACATATATTGGCTAATAGCCACAGTTTTTAAGAAATAAAATAAAATCATCATTGAAATCTGCGTTATATATATATATATATATATATATATATATATATATATATATATTAATATATATATATATATATATATATATATATATATATATATATATATATATATTGTGATATTATTGGAATTGTGATAGGGTAAACGATACAGATGTTGGCCTCTTGACAGTTATTGGCCTGTAATATTCAGAATGAGTTTAATATACGTCGCTCAAACATGTTCCAAACAATCAATTGATTTTCGCATAGTGTGAAGTGTACTTTAGCATAATTAATATTTCCCGCGGAACAGCGCCCTTCATTTGTCATGTAATGGCGGATACCAAAACAAGGTGCTGGATTGCTCGGTTGATTTTTACATTTTAACTCAGAACAGGTAAGTGATGAGCTAATTCATTTCCATATATAATTAAAAAAATACGCATAACGTTGACTAATATTATTATGTAGGCATTTGTGTAGGGTTCAATACGATTTTCGCCATGTAAAATCTATAAACAATGCTTCTAACCTAAAATTTGTGAGGGCCAATTACTGTTTCTACAAAATTCGCGCATAACACAGTTATTGGCAATCATGCCAATAACTGTCATTTTTGTTCAAAACTTAAATATTATATTTGCATGCTAATTTTACTATACCTGATACCAAAAAAGATCAATTCAGAACTAAATTCTTCATATCATGATTCTATCCAGTTGTTGGCCCCGGGTCAATAACTGTCAGGTGAGGTGGTCAAGTTATAATTATTGATACTTTCTTCTTCAGAATGCCGAAGACAGCAAACCAAGAGAGTTATAGAAAAAAATATTCGGAGGAGAGTTTGATTGCAGCAATTATAGAAGTCAATGATGGAATACCCAAAAGGGAGGCATGTAGAAAATATAAGATTCCGAGAGCATCTTTACAATGTGGACTCTCAGAAAAATTCACGAAATCATCTCATGGTCCTTGCCGATGAAGACCATATTAGTTAAATGGATTGGGGACTGCCAAAGAAAAGGGTTCTTCCGAAGAGAGAAGATATTCAAATATTGTCAAACAATTTTGAGATGATTCGCTTCGTGAGAATCCATTTAAAAATAATTTACCTGGTGATGGGTGGTACAAGGCTTTCATGAAAAGGCATCCTGACTTGACTACAAGGAAATCCGAAGGAGTATCTGCTGCTTCATCTGCCATCAGTGAGTAGGATATAAGGAAGTGGTTTGATGGAATACACTCTTATTTAAGTCAAAAAGGTTATAGTGAAGTACTTGAACACACAGAAGAACTTTTGAATGCTGACGAAACAAACTTCCAACTCTGTCCACAAAATAAAAGAGTTATTGCACCTAAAGGTACAAAAAACGTGTATGAAGTGGACTTGGGGAAGACAAAGACAACTCTCACAGTGCTATTCACTTTCAGTGCTGCAGGAAGTTATACACCACCGTTAATTATATATCCCGGTAAAAGACTTCGCAAGGAGATTGGCGACTCTATACCTGGAGGATTTACATTTGCCACTAGCGATACAGGGTGGATGAAAACTGAAATATTCTACGAATATGTGGCTAACAGTTCTTACCCACATCTGAAAAAACAGGCATCCAATTTCCAGTATTATTTTTCGTCGATGGACATAAAACACACATTGACAGAAAATTAAGTGACCTTTGTACAAATCTTGAAATTATTCTTGTTGCCCTTTATTCAAATGCAACTCGAATACTACAGCCAGCCGATGTATCTACATTCAAGCCACTGAAAGATGGTTAGAGAAAGGGAGTTATAGAATGGCGAAGAAATAATCCTACTGAGGAATCATCCAAGAGGGAGTTTGCAGGATTACTGAAAGTAGTGATTTCAAAATCAGTTTGTCCAGAAATAATGATTAACGGTTTCAAAGCATGTGGATTATCTCCTTGGAATCCCAATTCAATAGATTTTAGTAAGTGTCTGGGCAAAAAGAAAACAGATTCGAACATCTTGTTTCACACTAACGATGAAAATGTCATGAAGTTCCGTAAGTTTAAGGATATTATTGGTCCAACAAAAGTTAATAGTTTTACGAACATAGGTATACAATTTGAGAGGAATGAAGATAAAATTTTGTACCAATTATGGAAAGAATTTCAACATCCAAACACTGAAGGAATACAGGAGATGAAGACAAATATACCAGAAAATTTCGTAGAAAATTTGCAAACAGAAGCAGGGAATGCACTAAATGCAGAAAAAACTGGTATTGAAAATGAAAATTATAATCCAAACGATGCGAGAACTTGAGATACACTTGCGGATATGTCTGCAGTGGGTGTTCTGAGTGCACCTATTGTCATAGAAAACGACGGCATTTGGCATGAAATTACCCTGAATAATCTCTATGAAATTACTATGGATGAATCCATGGAAATTACCAAAGATAATACCAATGAAATTATTATAAATAATGGTAATGAAATTACCATAGATAATGCCAATTGAATTAGGGATGATCCCATTGAAAATAATAGAGATAATATTTCTCAAGATGAACTAGATAAGGGCACCATAGATCAATATTCGCACTACCCGAATACACCACAAAGAAAAGGGAAAAAAACGTCCCAAAAAACTTCTTTTATATTATCCTCATCATCTTGGAAACGATTTCTCGATGATAAGGAACTCAAGAAACAGGCGGAGCTTGAGGAAAAGGAAAACAGAAAGAGGGAAAGGGAACTGAAGAAAGTTAACAGGGAGAAAGCTGCTCTTGAAAAAAATAACAGGGGATAAAAGGACCAAAAAAAATTAAACTCGATAAGAAAACGAATGCACCATCAAAAAAAATATCGAGAGATATCTTACAGCCATTGTCAACAGTGAGAAATATTTCAGCTCAAAAGAAAACTTTGTAACTGAAGATACCAGCACTGATATTCTTGGGTGTTCCAGTAATAACAATGCAGATGCAACTTCATCTACCTTAGTTACCACCAAAGCACAAATTAATCAAAATGAAACACATGTGGAAAGTGGAAAGGATGATGGTACCAAAATTAATATATTATCTCAGTGGATACTGCCACCATTTATATAATGTAACAAGAAAACTGGAATTTGAAGAATCAAATAGAAATCCCAATGAACAAATTGGTGAAGTTGAAGATCCAATAGTTGATGTTAATACATTGATTTTTGTTGAAAATAATTTGAATGCAGGATTATGTTTTTCTTGTACAAAAAACATAACTTGTTTGAATTCAGGAGTTAGATGTGAAAACTGCACCAGGTGTTATCATTCAATTTGTATAAAAAGACATAATATGCATAAATCAAATTCCAACATTTTTATGTGTCAAACTTTTTTGAAACGCCAACAAAAAGAATAAATTTTTGTGGATTTCACCATTTCAGATTTTCCGTTAGCATAGATCAATGCTCAATAGTCACGGCCAATAACTATAATAGTGCAGGCCAATAATTATAGTAAGAGGGTCAATAACTATCATTATGGTCATTATTGAACATTATTACAGATTTTTCCTTCATTTATATACTTATACCTGAAAATGCATAAAATGCATACCCTACAAACTTTGTTTTATCATTTGGGATGATGAAAATGTGATCCTATCCATTAGAATTTTTTTTTAATGAGGACTAAAATAAGAACAATCCTTGAAGGGCCAATAACAATGTCGTTTACCCTATTAATATTGGGTATTATATATAAAGTATGCCCCGCTAGTTTTTCACCTTCTCACTTCACCTTTGCTAACTCAGTCGGTGACGCCTATGCAGAGATGATCGTCTCAATCCCAAGAAGGTTGCAGCTGAGCTTTCTTCTTTGCTTGATGTCAATATAATACTATTTTCTTTTTTTATGTATTGGTAAATAAATGTAATAGACAGAAAACTATTTCATATTTCGTCTCAGTATTCAAAATTCAATTAATTTCAACCTATCACTGGGAGTAAACTACCTTATACTATTTACGGAATTATTTCCTCTGAATTAGTCTGAATTTTCCAATCGTACACCTATTGAAATTTATGAAATATTTTTGAGTGATGATATTATTGAATATCTTGTGCAAAAATCTAGAAAGTATGCTTTTTAAAAAAAATGCTCAGTAACCTAATATAACAGCTGAATAGCTGAAATATTTTTTGGCTATATTTATTCTGAGTGGACAGGCGGTATTCCTGAGATTCCAAACCGGACATGCGACGTGAAACGATAAAAAAGTCAATGAGACAAAATAAATAATAGTTCAAAAAAACTAACAAAACACGCTTTTATAGAAAACCAGACTAAAAAAATAGAAAATAAGAAAAAAAATTATTTAAAACAAAAAGAAAAGCCTGGGGTGCATGGTGTCGCCTCGGCCAACAATTACTTGTGAACTGCGACATTTCTTACTTTACTGCCCTAGGTGTGTAATGTACTATATAATTAGTGATACCATGCACCCCACGCCTTTTTTTAAATATATTTTTTTTATTTTCTATTTTTTTTTCCAGTGTTCTATAAAAGCGTGTTTTTTAGTTTTTTTAAACTATTATTTATTTTAACTTTTCAGTTTAGTTTTCTATTAACGCGTGTTTTTAGTTTTCCAAACTATTATTATTATTATTAAATTTTTAAAATATTATTCTCCAATATTGAATAGAATCGGACCATAATCACAAAACTCGCCGCCATTTTGGAGCCGCCATCTTGAATCCTTCAATTTTGACAAAATAATCATAATCTCTGACCCCAAAAACTCCCACATACCAATTTTGAATAGAATCAAACCATAATCACAAAACTCTGCCGCCAATTTGAAGCCGCCATCTTGAATTTTTCAATTTTCACAAAAGAATCATAATATTCGACCCCAAAAACCCCCACATACCAATTTTGAATAGAATCAGTCCATAATCACAAAACTCCTCCATCATTTTGGAGCCGCCATTATGAATTCTTGAATTTTGACAAAATAATCATAATATACGACCACGAAAACCCTCAGATACCAATTTTGAAGCGAATCGGACCATAATCACAAAACTCGTACGCCATATTGGAGCCGCCATTTTTTTTTTCACACAAGAATTTCTCAATGCATTGTTACCGGAATCATGAACACCTGCCAAATTTCAAATCATTCGAACGTCTGGAAGTGGGTCAAAATCGCGCCCAAAGGAGTCGGTTAGAAACATACAAGTGAAGCTAATATGAAGCGTGTAATAAAAAAAAATAGGTTTGAACAAATAATGCAGTTTATAAATATGTTCAAAATGTTATCTTGGTTTCTGCATCGATTATAACGTAAATCACAGTAAATATATATATATATATATATATATATATATATATATATATATAAATATATATATATATATATATATATATATATATATATATATATATAATATATATATATATATATATATATATATATATATATATATATATATATATATATATATATATTTATATAAAATATATATATATATATATATATATATATTTATATATATATATATATATATATATATTTACTGTGATTTACGTTATAATCGATGCAGAAACCAAGATAACATTTTACTTTATAAACTGCATATTGTTCAAACCTATTTTTTACACCTTCTTTGCTCTTTGATGTCTAACCGACCACTTGGCCATTACCTTCAGACATTCAATGTTAATGCATGTTCAGTTCCGGACAATGCATTGAAAATTCTGTGAAAAAAATGGCGCTATATACGAGTTTGTGATATGTCCGATTCATCAATATTGAGAATAATATTTTAAAAATTTAATAATAATAATAATAGTTTGGAAAACTAAAAACACGCGTTAATAGAAAACTAAACTGAAAAGTTGAAAATAAATAATAGTTTAAAAAAACTAAAAAACACGCTTTTATAGAACACTGGAAAAAAAAATAGAAAATAAAAAAAAAATATTTAAAAAAAGGCGTGGGGTGCATGGTATCACTAATTATATAGTACATTACACACCTAGGGCAGTAAAGTAAGAAATGTCGCAGTTCACAAGTAATTGTTGGCCGAGGCGACACCATGCACCCCAGGCTTTTCTTTTTGTTTTAAATAATTTTTTTTCTCATTTTCTATTTTTTAGTCTGATTTTCTATAAAAGCGTGTTTAATTTTGAACTATTATTTATTTTGTCTCATTGATTTTTTATCGTTTCACGTCGCATGTCCGGTTTGGAATCTCAGGAATACCGCCTGTCCACTCAGAATAAATATAGCCAAAAAATATTTCAGCTATTCAGCTGTTATATTAGGTTACTGAGCATTTTTTTTAAAAAGCATACTTTCTAGATTTTTGCACAAGATATTCAATAATATCATCACTCAAAAATATTTCATAAATTTCAATAGGTGTACGATTGGAAAATTCAGACTAATTCAGAGGAAATAATTCCGTAAATAGTATAAGGTAGTTTACTCCCAGTGATAGGTTGAAATTAATTGAATTTTGAATACTGAGACGAAATATGAAATAGTTTTCTGTCTATTACATTTATTTACCAATACATAAAAAAAGAAAATAGTATTATATTGACATCAAGCAAAGAAGAAAGCTCAGCTGCAACCTTCTTGGGATTGAGACGATCATCTCTGCATAGGCGTCACCGACTGAGTTAGCAAAGGTGAAGTGAGAAGGTGAAAAACTAGCGGGGCATACTTTATATATAATACCCAATATTAATAGGGTAAACGACATTGTTATTGGCCCTTCAAGGATTGTTCTTATTTTAGTCCTCATTAAAAAAAAATTCTAATGGATAGGATCACATTTTCATCATCCCAAATGATAAAACAAAGTTTGTAGGGTATGAATTTTATGCATTTTCAGGTATAAGTATATAAATGAAGGAAAAATCTGTAATAATGTTCAATAATGACCATAATGATAGTTATTGACCCTCTTACTATAATTATTGGCCTGCACTATTATAGTTATTGGCCGTGACTATTGAGCATTGATCTATGCTAACGGAAAATCTGAAATGGTGAAATCCACAAAAATTTATTCTTTTTGTTGGCGTTTCAAAAAAGTTTGACACATAAAAATGTTGGAATTTGATTTATGCATATTATGTCTTTTTATACAAATTGAATGATAAGACCTGGTGCAGTTTTCACATCTAACTCCTGAATTCAAACAAGTTATGTTTTTTGTACAAGAAAAACATAATCCTGCATTCAAATTATTTTCAACAAAAATCAATGTATTAACATCAACTATTGGATCTTCAACTTCACCAATTTATTCATTGGGATTTCTATTTGATTCTTCAAATTCCAGTTTTCTTGTTACATTATATAAATGGTGGCAGTATCCACTGAGATAATATATTAATTTTGGTACCATCATCCTTTCCACTTTCCACATGTGTTTCATTTTGATTAATTTGTGCTTTGGTGGTAACTAAGGTAGATGAAGTTGCATCTGCATTGTTATTACTGGAACACCCAAGAATATCAGTGCTGGTATCTTCAGTTACAAAGTTTTCTTTTGAGCTGAAATATTTCTCACTGTTGACAATGGCTGTAAGATATCTCTCGATATTTTTTTTGATGGTGCATTCGTTTTCTTATCGAGTTTAATTTTTTTGGTCCTTTTATCCCCTGTTATTTTTTCAAGAGCAGCTTTCTCCCTGTTAACTTTCTTCAGTTCCCTTTCCCTCTTTCTGTTTTCTCTTTCCTCAAGCTCCGCCTGTTTCTTTTGAGTTCCTTATCATCGAGAAATCGTTTCCAAGATGATGAGATAATATAAAGAAGTTTTTTGGACTTTTTTTTCCCTTTTCTTTGTGGTGTATTCGGGTATGGAATATTGATCTATGGTCCCCTTTTATCTAGTTCATCTTGAAATATTATCTCTATTATTTTCAATGGGATCATCCTAATTCAATTGGCATTATCTATGGTAATTTCATTACCATTATTAATAATTTCATTGGTATTATCTTTGGTAATTTCCATGGATTCATCCATAGTAATTTCATAGAGATTATTCAGGTAATTTCATGCCAAATGCCGGTTTTCTATGACAATAGGTACTCGGGAACACCCTGCAGACATATCCGAAGTGTATCTCAAGTTCTCGCATCGTTTGGATTATAATTTTCATTTTCAATACCAGTTTTTTCTGCATTTAGTGCATTCCTGCTTCTGTTTGCAAATTTTCTACGAAATTTTCTGGTATATTTGTTTCATCTCCTGTATTCCTTCAGTGTTTGGATGTTGAAATTCTTCCATATTGGTACAAAATTTTATCTTCATTCCTCTCAAATTGTATACCTATGTTCGTAAAACTATTAACTTTTGTTGGACCAATAATATCCTTAAACTTACGGAACTTCATGACATTTTCATCGTTAGTGTGAAACAAGATGTTCGAATCTGTTTTCTTTTTGCCCAGACACTTACTAAAATCTATTGAATTGGGATTCCAAGGAGATAATCCACATGCTTTGAAACCGTTAATCATTATTTCTGGACAAACTGATTTTGAAATCACTACTTTCAGTAATCCTGCAAACTCCCTCTTGGATGATTCCTCAGTAGGATTATTTCTTCGCCATTCTATAACTCCCTTTCTCTAACCATCTTTCAGTGGCTTGAATGTAGATACATCGGCTGGCTGTAGTATTCGAGTTGCATTTGAATAAAGGGCAACAAGAATAATTTCAAGATTTGTACAAAGGTCACTTAATTTTCTGTCAATGTGTGTTTTATGTCCATCGACGAAAAATAATACTGGAAATTGGATGCCTGTTTTTTCAGATGTGGGTAAGAACTGTTAGCCACATATTCGTAGAATATTTCAGTTTTCATCCACCCTGTATCGCTAGTGGCAAATGTAAATCCTCCAGATAGAGAGTCGCCAATCTCCTTTCAAGCGAAGTCTTTGACCGGGAGATAAAATTAACGGTGGTGTATAACATCCTGCAGCACGAAAGTGAATAGCACTGTGAGGTTGTCTTTGTCTTCCCAAGTCCACTTCATAACGTTTTTGTACCTTTAGGTGCAATAACTCTTTATTTTTTGGACAGAGTTGGAAGTTTGTTTCGTCAGCATTCAAAAGTTCTTCTGTGTGTTCACTATAACCTTTTGACTTAAATAAGAGTGTATTCCATCAAACCACTTCCTTATATCCTACTCACTGATGGCAGATGAAGCAGCAGATACTCCTTCGGATTTCCTTGTAGTCAAGTCAGGATGCCTTTTCATGAAAGCCTTGTACCACCCATCACCAGGTAAATTATTTTTAAATGGATTCTCACGAAGCGAATCATCTCAAAATTGTTTGACATATATTTGAATATCTTCTCTTCTTCGGAAGAACCCTTTTCTTTGGCAGTCCCCAATCCATTTAACTAATATGGCCTCTTCATCGGCGAAGGACCATGAGATGATTTCGTGAATTTTTCTGAGAGTCCACATTGTAAAGATGCTCTCGGAATCTTATATTTTCTACATGCCTCCCTTTTGGGCATTCCATCATTGACTTCTATAATTGCTGCAATCAAACTCTCCTCCGAATATTTTTTTCTATAACTCTCTTGGTTTGCTGTCTTCGGCATTCTGAAGAAGAAAGTATCAATAATTATAACTTGACCACCTCACCTGACAGTTATTGACCCGGGGCCAACAACTGGATAGAATCATGATATGAAGAATTTAGTTCTGAATTGATCTTTTTTGGTATCAGGTATAGTAAAATTAGCATGCAAATATAATATTTAAGTTTTGAACAAAAATGACAGTTATTGGCATGATTGCCAATAACTGTGTTATGCGCGAATTTTGTAGAAACAGTAATTGGCCCTCACAAATTTTAGGTTAGAAGCATTGTTTATAGATTTTACATGGCGAAAATCGTATTGAACCCTACACAAATGCCTACATAATAATATTAGTCAACGTTATGCGTATTTTTTCAATTATATATGGAAATGAATTAGCTTATCACTTACCTGTTCTGAGTTAAAATGTAAAAATCAACCGAGCAATCCAGCACCTTGTTTTGGTATCCGCCATTACATGACAACTGAAGGGCGCTGTTCCGCGGGAAATATTAATTATGCTAAAGTACACTTCACACTATGCGAAAATCAATTGATTGTTTGGAACATGTTTGAGCGACGTATATTAAACTCATTCTGAATATTACAGGCCAATAACTGTCAAGAGGCCAACATCTGTATCGTTTACCCTATCACAATTCCAATAATATCACAATATATATATATATATATATATATATATATAACGCAGATTTCAATGACGATTTTATTTTATTTCTCAAAAACTGTGGCTAGTAGCCAATAAATGTTTCGGCTTACACTATTTGTGTTGTCCGCTTTAACATAATTTTGACGCGTTTTGTTTTTGTTGCAAGTTGATTATTCAGGTATTGTTTTCAATTATTGTTGAAAA